>JABUQX010004991.1:40000-50000 GCA_015478945.1 Trachelipus rathkii
GCAGGCGCCATATTTCCGCGTTCCCGCCCGCCGCGTGCGCCCGCAGGCGCAATATTCCTACGGGAATGAAAAATATATATACTATAAGTCATTCATTTTTATTTCATACTTAAACATTTCAAAGAATTTCGTTTCAAATATACTACGAGTCATTCATTTTATTTCATACTTAAACATTTTTATTAAAAACATTTTCGCGAACTTAAAACTGTAACTCATTACAGACCTATTATTTAACACATATATTTATTAACAATATTTTTTACTTAATACTTTTTACTTAATACTTTTTAATTTATAAATTTTTAAAAATTGTATGTAAGAAGAAAAAATCCAGAGTGTCTGATATATAATCATTTTATTTTACTACAATTGTACGAAATTTTACTAAAAACATTAACATTACATACCTTAAAGCAGTAAATCAGTAAACAATAGAGTGTTTATTACCTAACACCTAAGGGGATTAGTATGCTTTTACTGTTTTACTGCTTTAACTTTCTGCTTTACTGCTTTAACTTTCTGCTTTACTGCTTTAAACTTTCTGCTTTACTGTTTAACTCATATGCTGTTTTTACTCTCTGCTTTACTGCTTTAAACTCATATATATACTAATAATATGTTTTCTTTTGATTATTTTTTATTTTAATTTAATACTTTTTATTTATTATTTCTATTTTTATTTTTGTTTTAATACTTTTTTATTTTTAATTGTAATGTAAGAATAAAAACACACAGAGTTTCGGTTTATAAACATTTTTATTTTAATAAAAAATTGTACGAAATTTTAATTAAAAAACATATACTTTACATACCTTAAGCAGTAAAGCAGTAAACAATAGGGTGTTATTACCTAACAACTAGGGGATTAGTATGCCTTTGTTTTAACTGCTTTACTGTTTAAACTTTCTGCTTTAACTGCTTTAACTCATTTTTACTGCTTTAACTCATTCTGTTTTACTGTTTAACTCATGTTTTACTGCTTTAACTCCTGCTTTACTGCTTTTAACTTTCTGCTTTAACTCATATATTCTGGTAACATTATTTTATTCTTTTTTTTCTTTCACTGTGTTTTTAATACTTTTTATTTAATTATCTGTATTTTTATTTTTGTTTTAATACTTTTTTATTTTTAATTTGTAATGTAAGAATAAAAAAACACAGAGTTTCGGCCATATAAACATTTTATTTTAAATAAATTGTACGAAATTTTATTAAAAACATATACTTTAAAGACCTTAAAGCGTAAACGCAGTAAACAATAGAGGTGTTATTACTTAACACCTAGGGAATGGGTATTTTGTTTACTGATTTACTGCTTTAACTTTTGTTTACTGGCTTTAACTCATTTTTTAACATGCTTTTAAACTTTCCTGATTTTCACTGCTTTAAAGTTTCCTGCTTTTACTGCTTTAACTTTCTGTTTTAACTCACTTTAAACTTTCTGCTTTACTGCTTTAAACTTTCTGCTTTAACTGCTTTTAACTTTCTGCTTAACTGTTTTAACTTTCTGCTTTACTGTTTAACTTCGTATAATTTATTAACATTATGTTTTTTTATTTTGTTTTAATACTTTTTTATTTATTTTTTATTTTTTTTATTTATTTTTATTCATTATTTTAATTATTTTTATTATTTTATTTTTATTATTTTTATTATATAGTTTTTTACTTCATGCCTATTGTTAATTATTATTTAGAACACACATACCACACCACCCACACACACACACAAACAAACACAACACACA
The DNA here is from genome assembly GCA_015478945.1 of Trachelipus rathkii. Lineage (NCBI taxonomy): Eukaryota > Metazoa > Arthropoda > Malacostraca > Isopoda > Trachelipodidae > Trachelipus > Trachelipus rathkii. The sequence goes on from JABUQX010004991.1 coordinate 41,751, forward strand.
CACCAACACACACACACACTCACACACACACACACACACACAATACTAATTCACTTATACACACATTCACTATGACACTTATACAACCATTCACTATGACACTTACATTTACCATAGACACTTTACATTTACACTAATTCATTCTCCCTCACACACACCACACACACACCAACACCACCACCACACACTTACCACTTATACACTACATTCACTATGATACTTTATACACACATTGCATATGACACTTACATTGTCCATAGACACTTACATTTAACCATACAAACTCACACACAGATTTACTTACATCCACAGATTTCCTTACACTCACACAGATTTTACTTACACTCACACACAGATTTACTTACACACACAGAATTACTTACACTTGCACACAGATTTACACACACACAACACACATACACACACACACCCTACGCACACTCACTTACCCATATAACGTATAATTTATTAAAACATTTTATGCTTTTAATTAAACACGTACATTATATTACTCATTCAAATACTAAAATTATTTCAACGTTTCTTAAAACTTCTATAATAAATCAAACATTATCTTTGAACAAAGAATTTATTATTAACTGTTAATTATTTTTGTTATAATTTTTAACTATCAAGTTTAACAAATAACTTTACCAAAAATTTTATGAATTTTATTAAAAACATATATTTTACGTACTTAAAGCAATAAATCTCAGTAAGGTCCGCCCCAGCACCCTCTAACACAAGCTATGCCACGTTGTTTCTTGACTTACTTGCTTAATCATCTTTAGCATGTATAAAGTATAGAATAACAATAAAGTTTTTCTGCTAACATAACATGTATTTTTAAAATCGTTTAAAATTTTTTTATTTAAAATAACAATTATTCACTTACATTTTATATTATTCATTCAATGTTAACTAAAAATATTTCAAGTTTTTTAAATAATTCGGGTTCTTTATTATTATCTATTATTATCTATGTACATTGACAATCCATTACGAGAAAACACAAAACCACTACGCACTCCTTACAGATACGAAACTGACATCTCTCTGTAAAATGTGTTGAATAACTACTTTAGGTTAAATAGGATATTCCTTTTTGTAACCCGGGGCGATTTAGCCTATTCAGGTTCAAAATAACTATTTCAAACACTGGACCTTTTTCTGGTAAAATGTGGTGCAAATACACTACATTAGGCCTAAATTTAGGCTAAATTTAGGATAATCTTTTTTGTATTTAATCTTATAAACCAGGTCAAAAGGTATTTCCCGGTTTAGACAAGAATCATTGTTATTATTATTTTTATAAATCTATTTCAACTGAAACATGCTGGAATCGGAAAGATCCTTTAAGCAGGTAAAAAGGAACATGTTTTCCTTACTTGTGATTGTCTGGGCCTCCTACCCCCGGGAATCCTTAATTCTTATATGGACCTCGTATGTCGGAATTGGGTCGAAATTATTTTTTCGTCTTTTGAAAATTAACGTTGTTCTTTACTTGTATTTGAACAGGTGTGTGTTTTATTATCTTTTAAACCCAAACTCATTTTAAAATCATCGTCATTTTAGCTGTTAAGCGGTGCACCAGTTATCTGATTTGTATTAAAGTGTTTTATTTTTACAAATAAATATCATATTTAATATAAATACTACATTGAGGAATAATTATTTATTTCACTAGAATAGATAATAATTAATTCCACTAGTTCATAAGTAACCACAGGGCTCAGCATGAGCCCACCCGCAAAGGCAGCCAACCCGCACCGCAGGTGCGCCCCGCCGCGTCCCCGTCCGCCGCGTGCGCCCAGGCGCAATATTTCCGCGTTCCCGCCGCCGCGTCCCCGCAGGCGCAATATTTTCGCGCGAATTATTATTTAGAACACACACACAAACAAGCACACATACACACACACCCACACAGTACACCACCCCCAACAGCAACACTCACTTACACTATAACTCATAATTTTATTAAAAATTTTATTTTATACTTAGTGTTATTTACTTCATGCTATTGTTATTATTATTCTAGAACAGCACATACAGAAACCACACGCCACATACACAGCACACATAACCAACACACCACACACTCAACTCACTTAAATATAGCGTATAATTTAATTCAAACATTTTTATTTTTATTTCATTATTATCTTAGTGTTATTTACTTCATGCTTATTATTATTTTTAGAAAACACATGCACACACTCACATCACAACACACACACACACGCACCATACACACACACACACACACACAGCTCACACGCACACTATCACTTACACATGTAACGTATAATTTTTAAAACATTTTATTTTTCATTTTATTTTTATTTTATTATTATACTTAGTGTTATTTCCTTCATGCCTAATTGTTATATTATTTAGAACACACATGCACACACACCACACACACACCACACACCACACACACACACACATACATACGCATCCACCCACTCGATATTTTGATCCCGCCAACTTTAATGCTCAGCTTTTTGATACCTCACTTTTGATGTTCAGTTTTGATGCCTCAACTTTGAATGTTCAGCTTTGATACACTCGATATTTTGATGCCTCCACTTTGATACCTCAGCTTTTGATGCCTCAGCTTGATGCCTCAACTTTAATAACTTAGCTTTGGTACCTCAGCTTTAGTGGTTCATCTTTGATGAATCATCTTTGATGGCGTCATCTTTGAATACCCACCTATATTGTGATTCAAGCTTTATAAGCAGTTACCTTACCATAGACACTTACACTTAACTTATACACACATAAATATATCTCTTCATTCAACATACGCACATACAATAGACATTACACTCCACACACGACACACCCACCACACACTATAATAATATATATTATATATATATATATATATATATATATTATATATATATATTATATATATATATATATATATATATATATTATATATATATAATAATATTAATATAATATATATATATATATAATATATATATATTTCATTCGCACGGAATATTGCGCCTGCCGGGAGCACGCGGCGGTTTGCGGGAACGGGAAATATTGCCTGCGGGCGCACGCGGCGGCGGGACGCTGAATATATTGCGCCTGCGGGGCAGCGGCGGGCCGGGGACGCGGCGGGAGCACCTGCGGGTGCGGGGTTGGCTGCTTTGCGGGTGGGGCTCATGCTGAGCCCTGGTGGTTAACTTATGAACTAGTGAATTAATTAATTATTATCTTTTCTAGTGAAATTAATAATTATTCCTCAATGTAAGTATTTATTATAAATATGATATACCCTTAGTAAAAATAAAACACTTTTAATACAAATCAGATAACTTGTGCACCGCTTAACAGCTAAAATGACTATTTTAAAATGAGTTTGGGTCTAAAAGTTAATAAAACACACACCTGCTCTCAAATACAAGTTTAAAGAACAAAGTTAATTTCAAAAGACGATAAAATAATTCTCGACCAATCACATACGAGGTCATATAGAGATAAGGATTACCCCGACAAATCACAAGTAAGGAAAACATTTCCTTTTTACTGCTATAAGTATCCTTCTCGATCCAGCATGTTTTTTGAAATATTTTATAAAAATAATAATACAATTGCTCTTGCTATACGGGAATTTCCTTTTGACCTGGTATTAGGATAATAAATTAGGCCCGTCTACAAACAAAGGATATCCTACAATTTAGGCCTAATATTTTAGGCTAATGTAGTTATTGCACACATTTACAGAAAAAGGTCAGTTTGAATATATTTTGACCTGGAATTAGGCTTAAATCGCCCGGGTTTACAAAAAGATTATCTAAACAAGAGCTAAAGTAGTTATTTCAACACATTTTTACAGAGAGAGAGGTCAGTTTTGTATCGTAAGGAGTGCGGGTAGTTGTGTTTTCTCGTGATGGATTGTCAACGTGTACATAGATTAATAATAATAATAATCAAAGAAAATGATTAAAAAACTTTGAATATTTTTAGTTAACATCGAGTGAATAATATAATGTAAGTGAATAATTGTTCTTTTTAAATAAAAACTTAGAATGATTTTATTAAAATACATGTTATGTTTAAGGCAGAAGAAGAACTTATTTTGTTATTTCTATACTTATTACATGGCTAAAGATGATATAAAGCAGTACAGTCAAGATGAACAAAACGTGGCATAGTTGGTGTAGAGGGGTGCTTGGGGGCCGACCTTACTGATTTATTGCTTTTAAGGTTACTAAAATATATGTTTTTAATAAAATTTCATAATAATTTTGGTAAAAAAAGTTTATCTGTTAACTTAATAGTTATAAAATTTATAAAACAACAGTATTAACAGTTAATAAATTCTTTGTTCAAAGATAATGTTTGATTTTTATTATAGAAGTTTTAAGAAACTTTGAAATAATTTAGTTGTAATTGAATGAGTAATATAATGTACGTGTTTAATTAAACAATAAAATTTTTAATAATTATACGTTTTATGTGTAAGTGAGTGTGCGTGGGTGTGTGGTGTGTGTGTGTGTGTGTGTGTGTGTAAATCTGTGTGCAAGTGTAAGGTAAATGTGTGTGTAAGTAAATCTGTTTGTGTAAGTAAATCTGTGTCAGTGTAAGTAAATCTGTGTCAGTGTAAGTAATCTGTGTGTGAGTGTAAGTGTAAATGTAAGTGTTATGGAAAATGTAAGTGTCATAGTGAATGTTTGTGTATAAGTAATCAATAGTGAATGGTGTGTATAAAGTGTAGTGTGTGTGTGGGTGTGTGTTGTGTGTGTGTTTTAGGGGGTTTGACACAATGTGTATAAATGTAAATGTAAGTGTCTATGGCGTAAATGTAAGTGTCATAGTGAATGTGTGGATAAGTTGCATAGTGAATGTGTGTATAAGTGTAAGTGTAGTTGTGTGTGTGTGTGTGTGTGTGTGGTGGTGTGTGTGTGTTGTGTGTGTGTGTGTTGTGTGTGGTGTGGTTCTAATTAATAATAACAATAGGCATGAAGTAAATAACACTAAGTATAATAAAAATAATAAAAATAAAATATAAAAATAATAAAAATAATAAAAAATAATTAAAAAAGATAATAATAATAAAAACATTAAGTTTAAAAACATAATTAAAAAAATGTGATTTTAACTGGTAAAGTAGAAAGTTAAAAACAGTAAGCAGAAAGTTAAAGCAGTAAGCAGAAAGTTTTTAAGCAGTAAAGCAGAAAGTTAAAGCAGTAAAGCAGAAAGTTAAAGCAGTAAAGCAAAGAGTTAAAGCAGTAAAGCAGAAAGTTAAAGCAGTAAAACATGAGTTAAGCAGTAAAGCAGAAAGTTAAAGCAGTAAAGCAGTAAAACAAAGGCATACTAATCCCTAGGTGTTAGGTAATAACACCTCTATTGTTTTTTACTGCTTTACTGTTTTAAGGGTTGTAAAGTATATGTTTTTAATAAAATTTCGTACAATTTTATTAAATAAAATGTTTATATGGGCGAAACTCTGTGTGTTTTTATTCTTAAATAAAAATTAAAATATAAAAATGTATTAAAACAAAATAAAAATGAATAATAATAAAAAGTATTAAAATAAAAATATAAAAAAAACATAATGTTAATAAATATATGAGTAAAGCAGTAAAGCAGAGAGTTAAACAGTAAAGCAGAGAGTTAGCAGTAACATGAGTTAAAGCAGTAAAGCAGAAAGTTAAGCAGTAAAACATGAGTAAAACAGTAAAAGAGAAAGTTAAAGCAGTAAAGCGTAAACAAGGCAATACTATCCACTAGGTGTTAGTAATAAACCTATTGTTTTACTGTCTTTACTGCTTTAAGGTATGTAAAGTATATGTTTTTAATAAAATTTCGTACAATTTTATTAAAATAAAATGTTTATATACCAAAAACTCTGTGTGTTTTTATTCTTACATTACAAATTAAAAATAAAAAAGTATTAAAAAAAATAAAAATAGAAATAAATAATAAAAAGTATTAAAACAAAATAAAAAATATAAAAGAAAACATAATGTTAATAAATATTACATTACAATCAGTAAAACAAGAGTTAAAACAGTAAAGCAGAGAGTTTAAAACAGTAAGGCAGAGAGTTAAAGCAGTAAAACATGAGTTAAAGCTAGTAAAGCAGAAAAGTTAAAGCAGTAAAAGCAGTAAAACATAGGCATACTAATCCCTAGGTGTTAGGTAATAACACCTCTATTGTTTTATTTGCTGCTTTACTGCTTTAAGGGTATGTAAAGTATATGCTTTTAATAATTTCGTACAATTGTAGTAAATGAATGTTTTATCAGGCACTCTGAATTTTTTTCTTCTTACATAAATTTTTAAAAAAATTTTAAATTAAAAAGTTTAAGTACTATAAAATAAATAATGTTAATAAATATATGTGTTTAAATAATAGGTCTGTAATGAGTTACAGTTTTAGGTTCGCGAAATGTTTTTAATAAAATGTTTAAGTATAAATAAAAATGAATGATCGTAAGTATACTTAAACGAAATTCTTGAAATGTTTTAAAGTATGCAAATAAAACAAATGATGACTTATAGTATATTATTTTTTGATCTCGCTCGGCGGGTCCGCCTGTGGGTGCGGTGCCGTCCATCTTTGCGGAAGGGGGATTGCTGCGCCCTGGTGGGCAGCTTATGAACTTGGGAAGATTAATATTAACTCTGTTCTATGATGTGGGAAGAGATGAGCCATCAACAAAAGGTGATTTCATCAAAGATGAATCATCATATAGATGGGTGATCAAAAAAGATGTTACGTCATCAAGGATATCAATCAAAATGACTTCAGAGTTGAGGCATCATGCTGAGTACATTATGCTGAGGCATCATGCTGAAGGCATTAATGCTGAGGCATCAATGCTGAGGCATTAATGCTGAGGCATCAAAAAATATCGAGTGTGTGAGTGTAAGTGTAAGTGTAACTGTGTGTGGTTGTGAGTGTAAGTGTATATGGTTTTATGTAAGGTATATGTAAGTGTAAGTGATTATAAGTGTTATAAAAATAATAACTCATAGTAGGAAGCATTCTACCAACTTGTAATATACACAATCGATTCTCATACCTTATTACCTAAGGGGTAGACACCCCTATTTAGGGCTTTTATGCTCAGGGGAGGCTGAAATGGCTTGAAAAGTGGCAGTCAGTTGACTATGGGGCACTCATTGGCACTATGTGGCGCTCACTTGGCAACTCATTGGCACTCAGCTTGGCCTCATTGGCACTCATTGCCTCACTTGGCAGCTCACCTGGCAACTCAACCTGGCACTCATCTAATACTCATATAACACTAATAAGAACATCACTAGATCCTCCTTACGGTGATTGGAAACCTAAAAGCCATCAAGTTAGCGTGGGTCAAAATGACATGGTATATGGTAGGTCAAAGGCTAAAATATCATGGTGCAAATACAAGGTAAAGACATAAACGGGCTAAGTCCCTAAGGAGGTCAAAAAAATTACGTGGGTCAAATTTTGAACACGGTTATTGGAAGGTAAAAGCCGAATATCATGGTCAAAACAAGGTAAAACATAAAAATAGGGCTAAGCCCTAAAGGAAGATCAAAAAATACCGTGGGTCAAATTTGACTCATGGAAGAACAAAGGGTTGGTCGAAAATTTCCGTGGGCAAAAATGACCCATGGAAGACCAAAGGGTAGCCTAAAATTACCGTGGGCCAAAATTGACCCATGGAAGACCAAAGGGTTGGTCGAAATATCATGGTCAAACAAGGTAACGACATCAAAAGGGGCTAAGCCCCTAGGATGCCCAAAAATTACCGGGGGCAAAAATGGCCCACGGTTGAAAAAATTAGGGGGCGTAATAGGGGGGGCTAATAGTACAAGGTTGCTGACGCACCGTTTTGGCGACCTTCTTTGAAGGGTTGCAAAATTAGGGTGCCAAAAATTAGGGTTGCCGTAAAATTAGGGTTCTCAAAATTGGGTTCTCAAAATTTAGGGTTCTCAAAAAAATTAGGGTTTCAAAATTAGGGTTTCTCAAAAAATTTACGGGTTTCAACAATTGGGTTCTCAAAAAAGGTCAAGGCAAAAGGTAAGGTCAGGTAAAACTACCTCAGGAAACAACGTGCGGTCAGAAAGGTCAAAAAATAGTAAAATTGGGTTATCGAATTTTTTTTACCTCCAAGTAGGTCTCACTAGGGTAAAAAATTTGGGGTAAAAAAAATGTGTGCAAAATGCCTGCCCTACTAACTGAGCGTTTACTTCTCTTTCTAAAACAAGCTTCTAAGCAGTGGTTTCTTA
>JABUQX010004991.1:57500-65953 GCA_015478945.1 Trachelipus rathkii
TATATATATATATATATATATATACTACGATATTTATATATTATATATAAATATATAGATATTATATATATATTATATATTTTTATCGATATTATATTTTTTTATATATATCACAATATATATATTTTATGTATTTATATTTATATACATATATAAAATATAATTTATATTATATATATATATATATATATATAAGCCTTTTGGTATATGTTTATGCAAAAATATTAAGTATTCTTATATTGAAAGTTAAATTAATTTACTTATAAATATAATAATTATAGGAAAGCCTTCATATATTATATATTACCTTATGTAAATCGAAATAGTTCAAAATAATTCATTTATTTTAATTATTTTGTTACTTATTTCCCGAAATCAGAATGGAAATGATGTTGAAATAATTAAAAATAATTTTTAAAAATCATAAAATTAAAAAATAATAAAAAATAATTTTTAAAAATCAAAAAATTAAAAAATAATTAAAAATAATTTTTAAAAATCATAAAATTAAAAAATAATTAAAAATAATTTTTAAAAATCATAAATTTAAAAAATAATTAAAAATAATTTTTAAAAATCATATATTAAAATAATTAAAAATATTTTAAAATTATAATAATACATAATTAAAATTTTTTAAATCATAATTAAAATAATTAAAATATTTTTAAAAATCATAAATTTAAAAAAATTAAATAATTTTTTTAAAATCATAAATTAAAATTAATTAAATAATTTTTTTAAATCATTAAAATTAAAATTAATTAAATAATTTTTAAAAATTATAAATTAAAATATTAAAATAATTTTTAAAATCATAAATTAAAAAAATTAAAAAATTTTTAAAAATCATAAATTTAAAAAATAATTAAAAATAATTTTTAAAAATCATAAAATTAAAAAATAATTAAAAATAATTTTTAAAAATCATAAATTTAAAAAATAAAAAATTATTTTTAAAAATCATAAAATTAAAAAATATTATTAAAAATAAATTTTTAAAATCAATAATTAAAAAATAATTAAAATATTTTTAAAATCATAAATTAAAAATAATTTAAAAATATTTTTAAATCATAAATTAAAAAATAATTAAATAAATTTTTTAAATAATAATTAAAAATAATTAAAATATTTTTAAAATCATAAAATTAAAACAATAATTAAAATAATTTTTGAAAATATATTTTAAATAATAATTACAAATTTTTTAAATAAATAAATTTAAAAATAATTAAAATATTTTTAAAATATAAAATTAACATAATTAAAAATTTAATTTTAAAAAAATAAAATTAAAAAATAATTAGAAAATAATATGCTAACATAATAAAATTAAAAACTAATTAAAAATAATTTTTAAAAAAATAAACTAAATTTAATAATTTTTAAAAAAATAATAAAATTAAAATAATTAAAATAATTTTTTATATAATAAATTAAAAAATATTAAAAAATTTTTTTTAAAATAATAAATTTTAATAAATAGTTAAAATAATTTTTAAATATAAATTTAAAAATAATTAAAAAATTTTTAAAATAATTAAAATTAAAAATAATTAAAATAATTTTAAATATAAATAAAAATAATTAAAAATAATTTCTAAAAATAATAAGATTAAAAATAATTAATTTTTTTAATTTTTAAAAATAATAAAATTAAAAAATAATTAAAAATAATTTCTAAAAATAATAAAATAAAATTTTTAAAAAATAATTCCTTTATAATTTAATATTTCCGCTATCGTGGCTCAATCGTAGGCGACAGAGTACGCATGGCAAGACTCCAGGTCGATCCCTAGTCCGGATCCTAGGTAAAAATTACCTAGAAAAGTTCTCCTACTTGAATAGGGCTATGCCCGTGAAATGCGAACAAACAACATTGCAAAAATTAGCTGGAAAATATTTCAAGACGTGTTAAAAAATCCAATTTTGGGCACTTTTGAATTAATTTCATTATTAACATCGGAATGGAATATGGTTTTGCGATGGTAGTTGGTATACTCACACAGTAACTGGTTTGAATCCGAGGGGAAACGTTTCCCTATGTTTTTACAACGTAGCTTTCATTCAGTATTGCTTTTTGTATGCTTGTCTATCTATATTTGTTGGTTTGTTTGTGTATCGGCAAACTACAAAATTCAAATCTTAATGCCAAAAAAGTTTCATGCAGGTTTACATTAAATAAGCGTAAAACGATCTTTTCAAAGTTTGAAAGACATTTCGTATTCTTAAGAATTTTAAACCATTTTGAACAGAAACATTTTTTAGAATTTGCCTGCATAAATCTTTAACTTGGATCCATTTGCATTCTAAATTTTCTGAAGAGATGGCGCTGTTAAGACTTCATATATAGACGCATGTTCCTGAAAATTGTGTGTTTAACCTTTCTTTGTTTCTTTGTTTCCTTGTTTCTTTGTTTTTTGTTCATGTTACCACTTAGGTGTCGTTGACCTTTAACTTTTTTTATAACTCTCTCTTATTCCAACTCTCTGCATATCATCTTCGAAGTTTCTTCGTCGAAGGAAGAAGGTAGAACTCCGCGATGGATAAATACGAAGAGCAAATCTGAAAGTAAATTTCTTTGTATACTACGTTTTTTTGTTCGAAAATGATTTTTCCATATTTTCTTTTCTTTTCTTTTATATTCAATTGTTATTCATCTTTCATATTCTTTTTTTTTTTTTTTATTAATTGTCTTGCATTCTTTACATTCCTATCGCGCTCTTCTACATAGGCAGCACGCACATTTACAACACACACCACAGTACCCCTCTAACACACACACAGCATCCCATAACAATACACACTACACACATAACACATACCACAGACTATAATATATATAAATATATTTAATATATATATTTATATATATAAATAAATATATATATATATATAGTATATATATATTATATCCTTCAATTTACATACATATATCTACTTTCTTTTTGTAAACTCCAGTAGACTCAAATAGAATTGCTTGTACTGTGGTTTACAAGCAAGGGAATGGAAAGGTTAAGTAGATGAGCATGCATGACTTTGTTGAAAATGAAAGCTCCCCACACTTCACTCACGCTCTTAGTGCAAGCCTGCCAAATAAAAAATCCATCCTATGGACGGACACCACAGGGTATTTCGTTTCAATGCAAGGGTTTATTTCTGGGTCAGGCCAAGTTATATCTCCTACAAAACATGCCATTCACCAAATTTATCACATTCTCTCTCTCTTGACAAATTCCCATTCTTTTCCTTCGGACACTTTTTTCCGACTCAATCACTTTTTTCTTAGGTCCTTCTCACCGTGATTCCACACACTCACCTATAAATTCGCTTAACTGATAGACATCATCATCCTCCCATATGCATTACTAAATATACTCTCATTTATCTTCTATTCACGTTTTCTTCGACAAAAATCCAAGATATGTTATTCTTTTTTTCATTTTTTCTTAACCTAAACATCCTAAGATTATCACTGATAGAACGCGACTTACATTATAGTTATTCAACCTGTTTGCTCTATGCTTACCTGGTAAAACTACCTATGGACACTAGCAACTAAGACTTGTCCCTTTATATTCACCAAAAATTTAATTGGACAACCACTTTTCCTACACTCTCAACTTTCAGAAACTTGCTTTCTGTTCCCTTTTTCATCCAACATAATTAAATATTTAAACTCAATCTGTTACAATGCTCACCATCACATGATTTCACATTGCGACTTTCCGTCCCCACACCAATCTCCCTACTCTATCCTATATTTACTTTGAACGCCTCTTTTATTTACCAAGCAAACCTCTGCATCTATCAAAATTTCTTCGATTAGCCAACAAACAATTATCTGGATCCAATAAGCAGTGGCAACCTTTACTTTTTCCTTTCTCTATATATATATATATTATATTATAATTATATATAATTATATATATAATATATATTTATATATATTTATATATATATTATATAATATATATATAATATATATATTATATATATATATATATATATATATATATATATAGTATATATATATATATTATATTATATATAGTATATATATTATACTATATATATATATATATATAATATATATATAATATTAATATATTATATATATTATATATATATATATATATATATATATATATATTAATGGTGGCTAACGTACGGTGGGTGCGGTGGCGGTGCGGTGTGGTGGCGGTGCGGTGCCGGTTGCGGTGTGGTGGCGGTGCGGTGCGGTGGTTGGTGCACTCATTTTGGCTGAGTCGTTATCGCTTGCATCCCTTGGGGAGGGTAAGTTCTCCTCTGAAATAAAGCTCAAGCAACAACAAAAATACCAAAATATTACATCATCAATATGGTGACGTCATTTCTAGGCTCTCATTGGACCTCAATGACGTCAAAGAAATACTGCTTTCTGATTGGTAACTCTCCAGTTTCGTCTTATAAAATTAAAAGATACAAAACATAGCAATAAATATAGAATAAAAAACTAAACGAATCCTTGAATGAGATATAATTAGATGATAAAGATTACGTATAACTCCTATATAAAATAAAAATAAAATATTTACCCGTACTGAGGAACCACTGAACACAAATGCTACCTGATCGACGACCGCCAGCGAACTAAGACGATCTATACAATCCATGCCAGCATTGTAAACAGTCTTAGATCTAATTCGCAATAATGTATTTGCTTGTGTCGTCTGAAACTGTAATTCAGGCAATAAGACTATTATTTATCAATTTATTATATAATAATAATATTATATATATATTTATATTATATATATATTTATATATTTATATATTATATAATATATATATATATATATATATATATATATAATAGTGCGTATGATGATATTTTTTTTTGGATCATTATTTTGTTTGTAACTACATTTGAAAGTGTCCATAAATGTGTTTATTGGTTCTGTGCAATCATATTGTATAATATAATAATAATATAATAATGAATCATAATATAATAATATATAAAATAATAATAATATTAATAATAATAATAAATGTTTAGATGCATGTATAATAATAATACAATATTATAATTTTTTTTACGGAATTTGTTTTGGTTATCATAAAGTATGTTAGATATTGCCAAGTAAACAGCTGATAGTAAATTAAAACTTTGTAATGTTAGTGTTTATAGTAGTTCAGTATGTTAGCTAGGTAATGATATGTTACGATTTTTGGTAGGTTTGTTAAAATATTACTACGTTAATGTTAAATTAATATTGAATATGTTTAAATATGATGATCTCTGTTAAGTTTTTGTTGGGTATGTTAGCTATTTACCTATGATATGTAGGGAATCTTGTAAATAAATGTAAGCATTTATTCGTCCTTTAAGGTATATTATATTTCTTTTTGTGTCAGCGTGTATATTAATTAAAGTAAATGTGTAATAAATATATTTAAATACACAACTTTTTTCATTCCTTAATAAGAATTATTTTTTAAATAATAATAATAATATATATATATAAATAATCTAATAATAATAATAATAATATAATAAATAATAATAATAATAATAATAATAATAATAATAATTATAATAATTAATAATAATAATATAATATGATATATAATAATAATAATAATGATATAATAATAATAATTAATATAATATAATATATAATAATATATAATATAATAATAATATCAATAATAATCAATAGTATAATAATAATAATAAACTGGAAATAATCTAATAATAATAATTAATAATATAATATAATAATAAATATAATAATATTAATAATAATAATAATAATAATAATATAATAATAATAATAATAATAATATAATATAATAAATAATAATAATGATAATGATAATATAGTAATAATAATATATAATAATAATATAATATAATATAATAATATATAATAATAATAATAATAATAATAATATAATAATAATATCAATTAAGTTTATTTTTTAAATTTTTAAATTATAGCATGGGATAATATGAAAGAGACATAGAAAAATTTAAACAGACAATTGATTTCAAGATTAGCGCGGAACAGGATCGGATATATATACTAGAGACTGTTGCGAGTTAAAAACTACCCTCCGGGTTTAAGGTTGTTACAAAGAGTTTATATATATATATATATATTATATATATATATTATATATATTATATATATATTATATATATATATTATATTATATATATATATATATATCTATATATAGAAATATATTCATACTCTAGCGGTCGACATATCGGACTAAGATAGCAAGAATCATCAATACCTGAAAATTTGATCGACGATGTGATCGAAAAAATCACTCAGAGAACATTTAGGGGTTTTAAGCGAACCTTAATAGTCTTAAAGGTTATCTTTGTGTTTTAAGAAATATGCATGGGTCCGCGAAGAAGTTTATACAGCCTTGCAAGTCTGGCCAAAAAAAACAAATCCCGCGAAGATCATTTGAGTTCGGAAGGTTTAAAGAGGTGTCAGAAAAATTTCAAGTTTTACAGTAGACTGTGACCATGCCTTACAGCAAGGCTACAAGATTTTATTAGTCTTCATAGATAGATTCAGAGTACTTATCGTTACGCTTAAAGGAAACTAAGTGGAATCAAGTGATTCATGTTTTGATAAGTCAGCTGTGGAGTGATTAGAGACTGGTTTCCGATAAGGATAAATTTACTTCAGTTGTTTTTAAACGGAAGTGTGTAATTTGGTTGGCCTGGATCACGTAACAACGACATCGCACGGGCTAATTAAACTGGGTTATTGTAAAAACAATGCTCTCTAATAATGGGCCTTCGGTGCGATCATGACAGTGAGAACAAACGATTGGAATGGACTGAAATTTTGCCGTGGTCGTTCTGTTGGTTGAGGATACAGTCCATAAATGAAAATGAGTGGCCAGGTAGTTTGTTGCAAGGTGAACCTTTAAATGAGACAGTAAATCACAATACTTACTTAAAGAAGCTGGTTACATTAATGAGTCAACCGGCTTTGAACACACACGGTTTACAAAAATAAATATATTTGTTCCGAAAGAATTTATATAAGCCAATTTGTTCTAGTTAAAACAGAAATTAACTAAAAGATATTCGGTCTCATCGAGTAGTATAAATAGTAAAAATAATATTTATCTTATAAAACTCGGAAGGGGTGGTGGTGAGAACTCGAAATGTTAAAAGCTGTATCAACATTTCGTAAATGACATGAAATTAACAAGGGCAAAAAAATATTATAATTTTCTTTTTCGATGTGTAAAGGTTCTTGCATGATAAGGTGTTTTAAATTTTTTTTAAAATTTTAGGTTACCATTTTACGTGTTGCAACTTGTATTTACCCTCTAACTCAAAGTCAAAGTAAAATCTTTTTCCTTCTTTCTACTTGCTGTATGTTGGTTTTAATTATATATTGTATTATTGTGCATCTATTTTACCCCCTCTTAAAGCAGTCCCCTCATGCCAAGGAATTTACCATGTGTAAGGGTATGTGATCTCTTATATAACGATTATGTATCTTCATAGAATAATCGTGAACAATAAAAAGAGCTCAACGGAAATTTATATTGTTATGTGTTAATCGTTTTATGTAGTTATTTAAATATTTAAGAACCGATTCAAATTTGTATGGGCCAAACACCAGCCAAAAATTTGATTGACGGTCCAAAAAATAATGCTTTGGGCGAGACTCCAAGTCAGTTTAGCGTCTGAGCGACGCTTTTTGATATCTTCGGCCTGTGTAGAGCGGATAAAATATAAATTAATAACATAAATTCTAATGTTCTTATAAATAATTAATAATGATTGTAAAAATTAATTGCGAAGTGTACTGATTCAATTAAGTACTATGCTAAATAAACTTAAAATGGAATAAACCCTATTAATTTACAATTAACTCTGTTGTGCTAGTTTCTAGATTTATATATTATTATTATTATATATATATATATATAATATATATATATATATATTATATATTATATTATTTATTATAAATATATATATATATATTATTATATTATATTATATATATATAATAATAATAATAATAATATAATAATAATAATAATATAATAATAAAATAAAAGGGTATCTCTGCTAAGAGATTATTATATATTGTAAACTTAGAAGAATGAAAAGACAAAATATAAGTTAAAGGTCGGCAAAGAAGATAAAAAATTGGCGCGACCGAATAAGCGTCTTCTTTCTCCTCATCAGGGCCTCGAATATACTAAAATTATTAGAAAGATGTAAGGAGGTCTCAGTGGTCTAAAGCGCGAAAATCGTTTCCGAAAGACGATGGTTTATTCCGTCTTCGAAATTTTTGTTCTGTTTATATTAAGATTAAAATAATTTAATTTAAATTAAAATATATTAACCAATAAAATTATATATATATATTATATATATTATATATCTATATATATTATATATATTATATATA
>JABUQX010004992.1:0-20000 GCA_015478945.1 Trachelipus rathkii
ATGGTATGATTGGACATATTTTCAAGGCGCGTCCTTTATTTTTCTTAATTTCATTGGAGTATATTACAGGAAGTTATTGTTCAGTTTTTAGAACCTTTATGTAATAAGTATAAAGGCTATAACATGTGAGGCGCATAGCTAAGGAATTAGTTGGTTATCAATATACAATTACATCAATAATGAGAAATGTATGTGTCTGGGCTGCGAGATTGCAAAATTAGTTTATAATTCTTTGACTTAATTAAAACCGATTAAAATTGGGGTTTGTAGTTTGACTTCAATAAAATGTTTTTCTTATTGGATGTAATTAGGATCGTCAAGGATGGGGATATTGGGTTAAAAATGATTACAATTTTCATAAAACTAGTCATGAAAATAGTGTTGTTGAATATTAATAGTGAATAGCAGTTCTTGAATTGTGGAGAATCTTTATTGTATAATCATTATTTAAAATCGGTAGTGAGGACTAAGAATTTTTTATGAAGCAGTTATAATTGTGGAGCGTAAAACTGTTAAAATGAGTAAATTATACGTTAGTTCTATTTTATGATCTTCGATGCTTTACAATAATCCTGGGCGGAAGAACATGAACAATAAGTAATTTCATTAAAAATAATTATGATTTATCCTGCCTGGTTTATGGAGTATTTCTAAGAAACTGTTACTTTTACTATCTAGGAGAGAGAGAAAAAATTAGATGGGGTTTTTTATGACTAGGCCTTAAATTTACTGTCATGAATTCATGAAGATGGTTTTTTAATCTTGTGACTGATCTATCTGTCATCAATACTATTCACTGACCTTGTTTGGTTGCACTCATATAATTAGATGATAGAGCTATCTTCTTAAAATTAGTGTATCCACTTAATCAGATTTTGAAATCAAAAAATGAAAAATTTTTCATATGAGTTAATTATAAAATTTTTCATTTGACAATTTTTAATTTTATTTATGGAAAATTTTTTTAAAATCGAAATTATCATTTTCTATACTATTTTTTTTATTGATTTGTACGCACATGTAGGTGTTTCACACGCAACCACTCTATACCTTCAATCCCCTTCTGCAACACTCACGCTATAGACCACGCTCACACGCGACGACTGCTATTTAACAAGGCTTGCATCTGTTCATTTATGATTCGATATCACCAACAAATCCATAATTACTTTATAATTCACATATTGCCACATCAAACCCTTCCATCAACCAACATAGTAGCCGTTAAATACTTCTGCTAACCTATCAGATGGAAAGTGCTGTCCGCCTTCACCTGTATTTATTTATATATTTTTCGTGTAGTGTAAACTTCATTGTGACTAAGTAAGTTTCCTCACGCCTTCGTTCTCTGTGAACATAGCTATATATTATAAATTTTTGAATAGGATGTACCCTTCATATAATTAAAAATACCATTAGGCTTTAATAGTGAATTATTACAGTGTGATATGTTATGCTTTTTTATGATTCATTTGGTTTGTGAACTTTGTTTGTAACTTTCTCTGCACTGTTGTGAAGGCGGGGCAAGAGTCTAAGAATGGAGTAGAGTCAACACTGCTTCTCATATTTTTAGTTTTTAAACTTTAGATGTGGCCTTCATTTTATCTTTATCCTAGTTTCTATTTTATTTATATTGAAAATTTTAGTAGCCTCTAATATGGAATTTCATCGATCCGAAACGTTGTTTATTCTTGTCAATAAAGATCTCTCCATGTTGTTTCTAAAGCCTGTGTGACTTATCATTGTTTTAGAAATGTAGTTCACCCAACATACTAAGAGTTGCGATCAATATATAGCGCAGAGATATGCCAAGCCATTTGCCACCTCGCGGCAATCGACAATTGAGGACTAAAGTTACAAAGATCAGAGCGCCACTGGATCTCGAATCCTCAAACGTGTAAAGCTCTATTAATATTTCCGAAATTCATAATTTTGTTTATACTTTATAGGTAATTAAGGTATTTATAATAGTAATTATTAGCCGCCTAGGTAAAAGTTATTGGTATTGAATATAAGAAAAGTCTTAATAATAATGAATACAAGAGTTGATATCGGTACCAGGTGGGGGTAGTAAGTAAATTAACAATATTAATCCGCCCTATTTACTATGTACTTCTTTTTGTTACTATATAAAGTAATCAACACTTTGTTACAGACGAAATGTATAGCAAATCTAGAAGAGTATAAGAAAAATTATAATCGGCTTCGATGTCAATTTTTGACTGTTTTCTTTCTCTTATGATTCTACAATATACTTTTAACCTCTCATAATAAATACTTTCTTCCAATGAAAAAAAGGTTAAATAGCCATAGCTTAAATTTTAACTCCCACGATTTAAATAATTAACATTCATTAATGTACATTACAGCTAAATGAGATGATGATTCTTAACATTCTAAAAGAATCAATGAACCTCAGTATATAATTTATTTTATTTTAAATGGTCTCCCTAAAAAATTAAACAAATCGGTCCATAACACTTTGTATAGAATTCACATCCCAAGGAAAGAGTTATTTTCATTATTTGATTTCAATGATCTGAGTTGTACACTAAAATCGTGCTTAAAGAAGATACTCTTATTCATGTTTTGCAAAATCCAGGACAAATGGAAGAATAGTATTTGCATGAACAAATCGAGATTGGATACGTCACCAAAGTTAAAAAAAATACCTATACCACACGTCAAAAATTAAGCCCTAAATCATAACAAAACCACCATTCAAATGTCTTCTACTCCTATGTAATACAAAAGTAAACCGTTTCCTTATAAACTCCGTAATAATCATTTAATATATCATTTTAAATCGCTGTTTAAGGAAATATATGCTACATGTTTTATTTTAAAGCTTATTTCCATAAATTCATGTACATTAAAGAATTCGTACGTAGACCATTTTAACAGCTTTTACGACTCACAATTATAAACTGGCAAAATTCTTAGTCCCTCTACTAACCCTATTTTCAACTAATGATTTTACAATAAAGAATTGGCGCTATCATTCCGAAAAACTCGCTATCAATTATATAATCATTCAAACTATTTCATGAGCGAGTTTTGTAAGATGAATCACTTTACACAGCAATATCCCATTAACAATCAATGAAAATCCTAGTAAAAAACATTTTTGAGAGCGTAAGAGATACACATGTTAATGGTGTGATAAGAATGAATTTAAATCACTTTTGCACTGACCCAAGAACATACTTCTTTTGTAATGTATAATATATACACAAAACTATCCTAGCTATGCACTCAAACCAAATTAAGTTCAATCCTGCAATGGCGATTATGCATACTACCACGAAATCTGCTGTGAATAAATGCCTCCCTCTTCTATACTCTTACTTTCTTATATATAAAGATTTGTGATGCGGATAAATATAAATAAAGCCATAAAAAACAAAAATACCAATATTTTACTTTTTACGATTAAACTCACATTTTTTATCAAACATAACTTTTACACATATGTTGGTCGAATCGGAAATCCTTCCTTTTTTGATTTATTTATCAGATTTAATAAACTTTATCAATTCATTACTACGTCAATTTTTAGGAAAAAGACCTCTACAGGACTTGGCTTAAACTTATTCACCATAGTTCCCCTTGGCTTTCAAAGGAGCGTGGAATAGTATTAAACCTTTTAGACAGAGCTGTTCTATGCTATCTCCACTCTATAGTGTACACAAAGAATTACATTCCTTCAACTTTTCGTATCAAACCTCTTCCCTCTTTCTCTTTGCATAATTTCACATCTCTTAACGCAGAATTAGACCCTCCCCCATTACTTTCTTAACCCCTAAACTGAAGTTGATTTTCAAAGTTTTCATCTTTTTTTCTAACACATTTACACAAACTATAGGACTTGCTGCATTTTAAAAATAGTTTCCACGATAAAAATTCTAGATATAATTTTCAATTCTCTCCTTTTATCAATTGTACTATTTGTTTATTATAAAGAAAAAACCCTCGCTATATAGCAGCTTCTATATTTACAAATCCAACTCCTGAACCGGACTATGATAGCTTATGTTGTATACTTTTACGCAGCTCAACGTAAGTGTGACACAGAGGGTTTCCACACGCACAAACCTTATCTCATTCCTTCACACTCCGGTATACGTATAGCGGAGTGTGAAGGGGAACCATTCCTTCAATCACACAAAATTTTTCCATATTAACCCAAACAAACTAATCACATAACCAAACTCTGAATATTTAGAATCTTTACATATTGCCAACATCAAACCCTCCCTCACAACGATAGTGGATTGTTTTTAAACTACTTCTGCTTTAACTCCAGGATGAAAGCTGTCCGCCTTTCTACCTCTGCTTATTTAGTGATTTATTATATGTCAAGTGTAATACATATCATTTTGACGTAAGTAAGTTTCCTCCTCCTTCTCTCGTTTATAGATAGCTAAATTAATTATAAATTTTTTGAAATTTCCAACTTATAATAAATTAAAAATACACTACATATGATGATAATATTGTATAGTAATTTTCAACACTTCATTTCTGCTAGCCTTTGTTCTAATTGCTTTATATAACCTTTAAACCCGGAATTGATAACACTATGTAACATTTTTTGTATATAATAAACAAATGTATATATATATTTTATATATCATTTTTAGTGTTATAACAATTAGAGTATGTTCATTATATCTTACCGGAGTTCTATTTTTATTAACTATTTGAATAGCCTAATGATGGATGGATTTCAGTACGAGTCCGAAACGTTGTTATTCTTGTCATAAAGATCCACATTTGTGTTAGAGCCCTGGATAGGTTAACCTTTTTCATTGTTTAAATTAAGATACCCCAATATAAGATTGCATCAATAATACGACATAAAAAAAAATAAGGTAATTTAGTAAAATTTTATTTTTTTGAGTTTTTATGCCAAGCACCACCGCTGCAATCAGACAATTGGAGACTATAATTTTAAAAAAAGTAAACGTCTAAGGCAGTGAATCTCAATTCCTCAAACGGATACTATTTTTTTTATCGATATTATTCCGAAATTCATCAATTTTTTATTTTAGTTAAAAGACTTTTTTTTTAATATAGTAATATATAGACCTGGTTCATATTTTAAATTTGTTGAAACCACAGGAAATAGCCTCTTTAAGTTTACAGAATGAGAAACAAATAGATGATCGAATACCCATGTTGTCTTGATAGTAATTTACAAAATAATTTATCGATATCAAATATTTAGATCTTAATATTATCAATATAATCACTTGTCAAGACGATACCATGCTCCATATTGTAGACAATAAAAAAATAATTCGCTGCAATATCAGTTTGACCAGTGTCGTCTTCCAGGACTGAAGACAAATACATTTTGAACCGTCAGAAAAATTACTTCGTCCAAGTGAAAAAAGGTTACTAGCCTAGCTAATCTAAATTTACCATCCCACATTTTAATTATAACATCAATTAACACTTAAATTAGCATTTGAGGAATTTGTTTGACGAGTTTACCAAGAATTCTTATATTAACCTTATAATAGATTTAAGAGGAATGGTCACTAAAAAATTAAAAAACAAATCTCATATGTGAGGTTCACCCTAATTAGAAATAGTTGTTGTGTATTTTTTTTTTTCAGGTGGGTGTTTAAGCCAACCCTGATATAGAGTGATTATGAAGACTAAATTATTGCGAATATTAGTTCACTTCTTCAATATATTCAAAACTGGGCCCAGACAACAAGTCAAAGGAATAGATATTAAACACTAACACATCAGAATTACGTCACCAAGTTAAAAAACATCCTTACCAAGTACATTAACACTAATCACTAAAACAAAACCCAAAATAATTTGTCTCTCTCTCTAGAAGACAAAGTAAACCGTTTCCTTAGAAAAAGCATTTAACTAACAATGCAAGTAAATCTATTTTTAATAGATAATAGATGACTCATGTCTTCTCTCCGAGCATTTTGTACGAAAGCACCCCCGAATATCATAGAGGATAACGTACCATATCAGACCCATTTAACAGACTTTTACGGACTCACAGATTATAAACTGAGCAAAAGTTCTTTCGCTCTCACAAACCCCATGTTTCAACTAATATGTTACTAAAGAATTCCTACCATCAAGAAGGCTGGCTATCACACTAGGATATGCGTATCACAACTATTTCATGGGAAGAACAAACAGTTAATCTAACACAATATCCCATAAACTAAGAACATAAGACCTAACTTTTAGAAAACATTTTTAAGAAATACCAGCAATTTAATGTATTTAAGAGAAAGAAGATTCTAAAACCTTTGCAACTTGCAGCCGAATAATACTTCTTTTTGGATAATGTGATCAATATAGCACAAGAAACTAATTCCCTAGCGTAATGTGACATCACCAGTTAAGCTCAATCCTGCCAATGCATACTTGATAAAACACCCCCGAAAAAATCTGGACTGGAAAACATTGTACCCCCTCCCTCTTCAAACCTACTTTCTGAGTAGAGAAAGACGGCGATAGTATGACCGAATAGCATTCCTACTTTTTACAAGATAAAAACAAAAGTCTCCATACTTTTTTGACTAATGTAAACTCACCCTACCAAAACATAACACTTCACACCATGAACGAATCGGAGTAAAACTCACCTTCCTGATTTTGGAGTTTATTAATATCAGGAAACGTGCATCAATATTTCTCTTACGTCCCCAATTTTTAGGGGAAAAAAGACCTTTTACAGGATTGCTGATAACTTTTTCAGCCATATCACCCCTGCTTCGATCAACAGGCGGGTGAATGTATTAAAAGCGCTGTTTAATACAAAACTTTTCCATCTATCTGGTCGCACACTGAATATAGTTGTACCTAAAGAGAATTACGAATTCCTTCAAACTGTTTCAAAGGTAAGTCAAAGGGAAGAAGGGCGCTCATTCCGCTCTACTGTTCGATTAAACAAGAATGTTAAGGTACAACAAGCGATCTTGAAACGACAGAGATTAGGACCCTCGCCACCGAATTAACTTGTCATAACCCCTAAACTGAATTATAGTCCTGGTACTACCTTATTATGAGACACATTTGACACAAAACTACTAAAGACCCGTGGCTCGTTTAAGTAATAGTATCCCACATTAAAGCAAATACAATTACTGATTTTTCAATATGCTCACTTATACGGAAATTGCTATCATTTTATGTAAATTCCATAAAAAAAAACACCCTCGCTGCTCCTCTCTTCTGTTATATACAAATTCAATTGTAACGCTGGAGAGCCGTTTATTGTAGTACTTTACCCAGCTCAAGTAAGAGTGGATAGCACCAGGAGGTGTTTGCACTACGCACCACCTATATCTCAGATTCCCCTTTCCACTCCGCTATACTGACACCTCACATGCCACGACCATTCTTCAAGTCACTAACAATAATTCTTCAATATTAAATCTCAGCACAAATCAGAACCAAGACCTAATAATTATATAATTAGATATCATTATAATCAATGTCGCAATCACATCAACCCTCAACAACGATAGTGGATTGTTTTTAAACTACTTCTGCTTTACCCTCCCAGATGGAAAGTGCTGTCTATATTAGTGTATTAGTTTATATATATTTTTTCGAGTGTATACATTCATTGAATTGACTAAGTAAGTTCCTCAACGTTGGACTACCGTACATAATTACACCCTAACTTGATTATAAAAGTTTTAAAAAGTAAACTTCAATTATAATTAAAAATACCACTTATTCATTTTGTAAATTGTTATATAGAATTTTTCTAGCCCTTATTTCTTCTTAAGGAATCTCAAAAATTTACTATTTGTTTTTTTGTAACATTTTTGTGATTTAATTGGTTGGAAAGGTTTATGCTTTTTTGATATTAACTGCTTCAATGTTTTTGGTTTTATAAGGTTAGATTTAGATTATTTCATTTATCTGTACCAGTTCTATTTTTAGTTACTATTTAGATAGACCGATGATGATTGCAGACGTAGTTCCGAACGGATGATTTATTCTTGGTCATAAAAAGTCTGGCTCCATGTTGTTGTCTAAAGCCCTGATGTTGCTTTCATTTTATATATAATATACTATAATATATAATATATATAATATAATATATATATATAATATATAAATAATAATAATAATAAAATAAGGAGGGAGTAAGGAGGACTAGGAGAAAATAAAAGAAATGATAGATGAATATAATAAATATATATATAAATAAGGGGGAGGCTATGATAGTAATAGTGATATTATAAAGAGTAATATAATATGCTAAGATAATACGCCATCACCAATGTAGAATGACTATACCACGCATACGCACACAGCATCAGCAAGCACGCAACACGCGATACACGCACAACTCAACTACGCACACACTACACGCACACACACGCTCCACACACACACATTGAGCGACCGATTGAAGGCCGCTGAAAATCCTAGGATTCCAGGAACCTGGAAACTGAAAATGGATTCCTGGAAACTGGAAAATGGAAAGAGAATAAAAATATAATCCGCAGAAAATGAAAAAATGGATTCTATTCACCTAGAAAATGGATTCCTGGAAACTGAAAACTGGAAAAAAATAAAATAACTAAATACAATAAATAAATAAACATAAATAAATAAAAAATAAAAATAAAATAAATAAATAAAAAAAAAAATAAAAATAATATTTTAATAATAAACAAATAAACAATAAAAAATAAAAAAAATAAAATAAATATTAAACATTTTTTATTCTTTTTAGTTTAACACTTACAAATTTACGTTGTTTACATAGTACCCTTAAAGCAGTAAAATCAGTAAATCCGTAAACTCAAACTGCCCTCCTCACCCCCTTCCGTGATCTATGATCTATATGACTATTGATCTATTGATCTATTGATCTATTGATTCAAGATATTTTTACTAAAATTGTACCATGTTTTCATTTACCCTAAAGCAGTAAATCAGTAACCAGTAAATCAAACTCCCTCCTTTCGACCCCTTCCGTGATACTATGATTCTGAATGATCATTGATCTATTGATCTATTGACTATGATTCAAGTCATATTTTTCACTAAACATTGACCATGTTTTAGCATACACCTAAAGCAGATAAGTAACAGTAGTTAAATCCAATAATTCAAACTGCCCTCCGTTAACCCTGTCAACGTGATACTATTGATCTAATTGATCATTGATTCCAAGTCAAATATTTTCTATTAAAATTGTTATTTGTTTTACAACCCTAAAGCAGTTAATCAGTAAATCAAAATACATTCCAGCCACCCTCCTACCCTTCCAACTGATCTATTGTATGTTCTATTGATTCAAGCGCATATTTTGGCTATTTTAAAAATTGTTTATGTTTTTACAACCTAAAAGCAGTAAATCAGTAACTCAGAAAGCCAGTAAATCAGTAAAGCAGAGAGAACATTAGTAAATATATGAGAATCCAGAAGAACTGCTGCTGACGCATACCCAGTGACATTAGATCCTAGTTATCTAAGTTGTGAATTCAAAGACTCATATAATTGATATTAAAGGAAAATTGTTATACGTGTTAGGATAACCTGAACAAGCAGGTTTAAATCAGTCAAATACGAGTAGGAAAGATCAAGAACTACATACCAGGACCAAGGGGCCGCGTCCTACCCTTCCAGAATCTAATAGATCTTATTAGACTATGAGGTTCAAAGTCATATTTTCTATTAAAAATTGTTGATAAAATAGCATATAAATAAGTTCTTTATATACTAACCAACGAAGGTATTCTTACTAACGTAAACAAATTTTCACATTGGAATAAAGACTAAAAGTGTAGCACCCATCTGAAACTAAGAACTTATATGTTACACGAACAAATCCTAACACAAGCCGTTCGCATGGTAAAACTGACTAACATTAACAAAGTTCACGCTTTACAACAGTAAAGTAACCTAACATAGCATACAAAAACGCTACCTATTCAT
Organism: Trachelipus rathkii; assembly: GCA_015478945.1. NCBI lineage: Eukaryota > Metazoa > Arthropoda > Malacostraca > Isopoda > Trachelipodidae > Trachelipus > Trachelipus rathkii. The sequence goes on from JABUQX010004992.1 coordinate 9,952, forward strand.
ACTTTGTCAATCATATCTCTAACATATCAATCTTTATTTTACATTAAATAACAGTAAGTGATTTAACAAAGAAATTTATCATAACATACTCTATTTACATGGAACAACGACAAGGCGGGAAACGAAGGGATATCAGGCTGTGAGGGATGGAGAGGACGAATAAGCAAGGAGTGTGTTATTATTTCTTATTAACAATTTGTATAAAATTTTTATTAGCTATTTTTTATAATTGATGAGAATTTTTATCGATCACAGATAAAGAATGTGATTTAATCATATTTTACCTCCCAAAATTTGATAATTTAAGTTCTGGCAGAAATACTTATCCATTATCTCAGAGAAGTTTCGTATTGACTCCTAGTATGATTATACTAATCTAATAAATTAAGTTCATTATTTGTAAGGTTTTAAGGTAAGATACTTGTATGAATGTGCTATTATTAGTTTTTTAATCTTTGTAAAAAAATGGAATCTTTTTTTTCACACGCAGAAAAAGACAGTAAAAATACAGTGATAAAATCAATCCCACTGAGCCTCCACCCGTTGTCTATTAGGATGACCTTATTTTTGGTGTTGATGCAATTTACTGCTAGTTCTAAAAAAGAAGTTTGAATGAGTCATCAATACCTGCAATATGATTGGATTAATTAAATCATGATCAATAGATCATGAATGAGGGGAGAGGTGACGTGAGCGGAGTAGTTTTGATTTATTGGTTTATTTTTTAAAACTTAATATTTAAACGAAAAGATACTGTGCTAAGTCGCTTTTTTAGACAAAGTTTCACAATAATAAATAGGACTTATACGCCACACCCACACAGTCGACAAGGCGGAAATATATTGACATGCCTATTTATTTAAGTATCTTCACATTTTAGTTCCTTAATTTTTTATATATATCGTGATAATTGCACAGGGGGAAGGGTATTTTTAACGAACAAGTTTGTGCATTTTATTTGATAATAACAATAATTTCAATTAAAAGATTTACCTATATATATAATGAGAAAGACATATAAGTTTATTTTTAAATATAATTGAAGTTCATCTATATAGGCCAGTAAACATGGAAGGATACAGACATAAAGGTTTAGGGAGGATGCAGTACGTTGGTGAAGTATGGGAAATGCCTCCAGAGATATTAACAACGGGCACAAGTTCTTTCTGGATTGGTAGTGCTCCAGGATTGTATATGATTATTATTTTTTGTGTTCATTATTTTCAATTCGGTGCTAAAGCTTCTAAATTTTTTGTTTTTGCTTGCATTATGTGTTTTTTTATTTGTTGTCAAAGGAAAAAGGTTTTTCGGACGGGGCGGCATTTTTCTCTCGAAGGCAAGAGACAGTTTAAGAGAATGGGGTTGGTTTTAAAGGAGGAATATGCTATTGGTTGGCTAGTTGCAATTAAACACACTACTGTGTAATCACAACAATACATATAATCGGCGGTTTAGATATATACCCTATTAAGTATTTTTCAAAATAGTTATTTAATTATTTTTAGAAGTGTAATATGATTTTTATTTATCCGCTCTTTTTTGGCCATTTATAGATGCTAATATATTAGTATTAATCCTCAAGTTATATCTATCGGTCTAGCAAGAGATTATGATTTTTTTGGTAAAATGGTAATAATTTTCTTGTTATTAATTTTTATTATATTTTCAAGTCGTAGAATTAAAAGTTGTTTCAGGATGCGGATCGGAAGCTTGAAATCGCGTGACTACATGTTATCCACGAATTGTGGACAGCTACGGGTGAAAGAGAATATTCCTTTAAAATTAACCTCCTTTGTGTGGTGACATGCTATATGAGACTAGATTGTTTAACGGGATGGAATCTAGTTGTTTCTTACTCTTATCTTGGGAGTATTTGTTTGGTTTTACCTGTGTTAATTTGTTTTTGAAAACATTTTCAAATTTCTATAGTATTTCTAAAAATTAAACCTTCTCAAACTGTCTCCCCGCTAGATATTTTACAAACACTTCAATTTTGTATCTTAGATGAATCTTAGGGCTTTTTCTTTTGGGGCACTCAGACGCGCTTGATGACCAGGGCTGCCTTTGTGATCAATTAATAATTAGAATCTTGACGAATTCTTCAACAAGAAAAATATGGGAATAAGGTCTAGAGCTATAGTGTGTCGCACGTCTCAGCTTGAAAAATACATCTTTATATTTGTTTAACTGAAGCTTAATACAACACTAGGTTTTACGCGTAATAAAATATCATTTATTTATGATTTCTACCAAGTCTCATGACTATCTGAAAATCTTACGTAAAGATGCGCCGCTCAATCGAATTTTCGTCGGCAGGAATCCTTTCTGGGACGTCAGTCGTATCAACACAGGGTACAAGGGATATCAGGCTTTATCTTTATTGAAACTGCGGGAGGGCTTGTTAAACGAGTTCCCAAATAGTGAAAATGAAGATATCATTTATCTGATCTTTCAACTCATTAAATCAATGAAAGAAATGGTAGAACAAAGAATACTGTGTTTGAGTAAAAAACGGACACCATATCACGTTAAATTTCGTTGTGAAATCTGGGGAGTTGGGCGATTTAATTTTTATTTGGTTCTTAGACTAACAACGGAGATAAATATGAAACAAAAGCATGACTCATATACATAAAACAAGTTTAAAACGAAAAGAAACATTAGCAAAGTTATAGTTTTTTATCCAAAAACAGCAATACCAATCAGCTCTTCGGGTAAGATAAAGAGGCAAGTTTTTGAGAATAAAAGGGAATTAGAAAAAAAGTCGTAAATGAAGAAATTAATGAAAAGGAATACTCTGAATCAAATCAAACAGGTAACTCCACTATCGGAGGCCGCCAACTCCCAACCGATGCTGATTATTTAAATCTACAATTACTACCAAGAAATTATAACCCATTTGCATGGTAGGAAAAAAAGAAACATTTTCTTTTTTTTTTCTTTGAAATATTTAAGTGATCCAGCTTTTCTTTTACTACAAAAGGTAATATGCATGAGCGTGCACGAAATAAGTTCCCTGAAAATGTAGAATTTTTTGTTTTCCGATACATCAAAATTTAGGAGTGTCGTCAGAGATTCTTAATATCGCTACAGCTGGGCTAAAGGTATTATTTTTATAAGAAAGATTATGCTTTATTCTTAGAGAAGTGGCTACAATTTTTGTTTTTAACCAAAATAAAATCAATGTGCCTGTAAATTTTTTTTGCCGCTTTCAGCTCCGATTCCATTTTTAAATTATCCGGCTTCAATTCTTTAGCTTATTTAATTTATTTACACTTAAGCATGAAAATCATTAATTCTAGGTTATGAAATTAATGAAGTAGCCAATAATAATAATAATAAAGAAGGCTTGTTATCAACCTCATTCTTTCACTTACAATTATAAATATGGAAAATATTGTAAAGGAAAAACATTTTTGCTTAGACCCTATCAAAAAGCTCCGGGTTTGCAATATTCTTAGTTAGCCTATTACTCTAGGCAAAAATTTTAAGTAAAGTATCAAAATATTGTCAAAATTAATTCCCCTTCTAAGCTAACTGATGCAATAAAAATGAATGACTGATTACTGAATCGGAAAAATGGCTGATTACTAATTATCAACTGGCTAATTAGTGCATCCCTAATATATTATATTTTAAAATGTTCTTTGGCCAAACAAAATTTTCAATTTTATTGCTATAAAAGTTAATTAAGCGAATAAACTTTATCTTACAACAAATAATGCTTATTTTATTCAAAGAGGGGATAGAGAGGACCAATTGTGATGTTTAAATAATCCAAAAGAGGTCCATTATGTTATAGGAAAGATACTACAAAGCCTGGTTAACACGGCTGGTGTTTGAAAATATGCAAGTGTAAGGATGTGGGAAAAGAGGTGGTCGAAACTTTTCCAGTGGAGTACATGTAACAATGAGCATAGCGGTTATTTAGTTATCCATTCGTCCACAATCTTTTTTATAATTTAGATTAGTGTCACTTTCGTAAGTGACATTTTTAGACCTTTTTTACTAAAAGAGCATCTTATAATTTGCTTAATAAACGGTGCTTTCCAAATATTTTCTACAAATTTTAAGTAGACTTCAGTCAGCTGATTTCAGTTTAACATGGCGGTTGGGTTTACAAAATATTCAACTGAAACAGGGTCATATATATTCTGTTGTAAAAAATTATAAGCAACCAAAACGAAATAAAGCGTACCTTTTATTTTGAAATAAAAAAAAAAGAAACTAGAAAGTATTTTCGGTAATAGTTCGGAAGAATAATCCTATCTGATATCGATATTTTAGAAAAGATAATCGATTTTATAATATTCCCATCAAACAACGTTGCCATGTCTTTTCCATTAAACAACGATGCCACGTCTTATATATACTACAAAAAATCTGAAGAAAATAAAAACTTTTAATAAAGCTGGGCTAGCCTTTCGAGAAAGCAATTGTTTCTTCTCTTTCAGGCACAATCCTGAAAGAGGAGAAACAATAGTGCTTTCTCGAAAGGCTAGCCCAGTTTTATTAAAAAGTCTTTATTTTCTTTGTTTTTTTTGTAGTCCTATTTATATATAAGCATTAGGTTATATGTGATTTCTATTATAATATATATATATATATATATTATATATATATTATATTACTATATATAATATATAATATATATATATATATATAGTATATATATATATATATATATATATATATATAACCTTTAAAAAATAATTTTTTATTGAGTCATATAATTGACCAATGGTGATCTATAAATGATGAATTCTTTCTTTATGTTTATTAAATTAACGTTTAAATAAAAATTCGGAAATATGAGTGTGTAGATGATGTTTTCTATTCCCATATCTTGGGATCCCAGATCTGACTTCGTGCCAAAATCTTTCTATTGCTTGGGTGTTAGCCTGAGTTTGTGGATCAACAAAATTTAAAGAATGATTAACAGTTAAATGTTTAAATCCTTCTGCGTTTAGACAATCGTAGGCCTTCCAACAATCACGATTGTTGTTCCTGGTAAAATATATTGTTTTATTATTGGAAGTAACATTTCTCTACTGCGATTATGTACTGGAACGATGAAAGTTTCCTTTGTATCATGGTCTATTCCACCGAAAATCCAACTGCCTGGTATTTTCTACCACGATTGTATTTACTTTTCCCAATTTTGGCTTCGTCAATTTCTACTATTTTGTTTTTACCACCTTATAGGGATAGAATTTATGTATATATAATTAAAACAAACCTCCCAAATAGTGACTAAAATCAATGAGTTTCGACTTTAATGTCTAGTTCCTCTATAAGAAACTTGGATGTCGTAATAAAGCTCAATACAAAACAAATTTACACCCTTTTAATAGACTTATGTGGTGATTTTCGAAAAACGTACCTTTAAATTTCCACACTGTATATTAGCAATTTTCTTTTTCTTCCTTTTATACCGTTAACTATAACTTTTTTTAATACACTGAAATCTATTTCTTTTACAATCGAACTACATAACTGTTTCCATTTTCCGCAAAGTTTATTCACATACAGAATATTGTGTTCATACAAAAAATTATTTAAATTGGCACTATTTTCACATAGTAAAAGAAAAGAGTTTACCGTATTTTCGCATGAAAAGCAATTACCGGAAACTATAACAGCGCTAAAACCTGAGGCCATGGTAAAGATGCAACTAAATTCTAAGAATGCTTTTATATATTTAAATTTAAAAATATAATTATCATTTGTTGGGAAGCTCTTTTAATAAAATAAAGTTGTCTTTTAGTTCAAAGCCAAATGTGTTCGAATTTATGCAATCGATATTAAAAGCACATATTTGCACATAAATAAAAAAAATTAATTTACTAGGTTGTTTGATGTCTTTTTTTAACTAAACGAATACCATAGGGTAAATGCACAGCAGGTTGGTGTACATGCGTGGCAGACCGCTCGCTTAAAATGTGCGCTGCGCGCGAGCTATGCCATATAACCCGTACTGCACCACTCGCGCGCATTTTGAAGCGAGCGGTCTGCCATTCATGTACGCCAACCGGCATTTATGTATATTTAAACGGAGCTTCGTTCGTTCGTATGTACGTATAGCTGAAATGCGAGACGTCATACTGTGACGTGCGAGTTTGCGTATGTGACGTATACTCTGACGAGACAGAAATGTTATATTGTGGGATAATATATATATATATATATATATATATATATTATATATTATATATATATATATATAATATATAATTATATTATATATATATATATTTATATATATATATATATATATATATATTGGGACGGACCGGGGCGGGAATTTTGCCGGGGCCGGGGCCGGGCCAGGCCGGGGCCGGGGCGGGGGTTAGCTAAAATTAGAAACGTAAAGTAAAAAACACTGAAAGTCTTAAAACTTGGATGAAAATTAAATATAATTTAATAATTAATAATTTATTATAAAAAAGGAAAACATTTAATTAATTCAATTAATAAATTATTTTTACTGAAGAAATTTTTTAGAAATAATTGATTTTCTAGAAGAATAATTGTATTAAATATATATATATTATATTTATATTATATATATATATATTATATATATATATTTATTATTATAATATAATATATATATATATATATAATATATATATATATATATTATATAATAATCAGAGCATCTATTTCGGCCGGTTTTCTCATTAGTATGTATAAAGGCCTAAAATATTAATATCAATAAACATGAGAATATATTTTAAAGTATTTACATGGTCTTCATAAGATGTTTTTACGTGAGCTTTCGATCCTTATTTTATCTGGATCCTCTTCGGGACGTTGTTATTTGAAGACTAATTAAAATTTAATGAAATTTTTTTAAATTTATGTAAATATTGTTAATGAGAAGTAGTTTCGATTTAGGTAATTATTGATTTTATATTTTTTGATAAAAAGAATAAGGTGGGAAGAATGTTGTTAAGTGTGGGATCAAAAGTATATTCTTCTTTTTGTATGTTAAAATTAGAAAGATTTTTTATGCATAGTGATTCTATGAGTTTGCGTTTGGTGGGGTCGAGTACCTGTAGGATGGGGCGCATATTATTGATGTTGATGTTATGGTTGAGATTGGATCTATGTGTGGTAAGAGCGGAGTTTTGAGAGTCATAAGAAAGATCATGTTTATGTTGATAGAGTCTTCTTTTGAAGTCATTTGTTTCGCCTATGTAATGTGAGGTGCATTGATAGCATGGGATTTTGTATATGCATTGTGAGATGTTATTTTTTATAGATGAGTGGGTGGTTTGAAGATTTCTTTTTAGAGACGAGGTGTTAGAGGAGGTTAGTCTAATGTTGAGGGTAAAGTTTTAAGGATTTCATGATGTGGTATGTGAGGAATGGCTTAATAGGTGAGAGGTGTGTGTTGGTGGTCTTGGTGGTAGGTTTTGTAGAATTTACTTTTTGGCCTTTTTTTAGTGATCTTATTTGAACTGTGTAGGTAGGATAAGAGAGTTTCTTGAAATTATTGTATATGTTTTTTCTTTTTTTTTGTAGATGATTTTATTTTTTTATTTATGGTCTTTTACTTATGGTCCTTTTATTTTTTTTATTTTGGCATAATAGTCCTACCATACTCTTTAGCGTTTACCGCAAACCTACTTTCAACCCTTTCTTACATACAATTGGTATCCACACACTCTTTTAACACATAAAATTTGGTGTTCTTACGCTCTCTTCTTAAGAGCTTTTCGCATCTGTTCCCCTTCTCTTTCTACAAATGAATATCAAATACATTTTTAATACTTTCAAAAAACTCTCTTATCCTACCTAAACAATCAAAGAATCACTTCAAAAAGCAAAAAATAAATTCTACAACCTAACCAGACCGAACACAGCACTTCTCTCACCTATTCCTTACTCACATCCACTCCTCAAATCCTTAAAATTTACCCTCAACATTACGACTAACCTCCTCTAAACCTCGTCTCTAAAAAGAATATCATTCAAACCACCCACTATATACAAAATAACATTCTCACTGCATATACAAAATCCCAATGCTATCATGCCTCACATTACAATAGGCGAAACAAATGACTTCAAAAGAAGACTCTATCAATATAAACATGATCTTTCTTATGACACTAAGACTCCACTCTTATCTACACATAGATCCATCTCAAGCCATAAGCATCAACATCAATAATTTGCGCCTCCATCCTATCAGGTACTCGACTCCACCAAACGCAAAATTATGGAATCATATGCAATAAAAAAATCTCCTTAATTTTAAAGGAAACTGATATGACGATATACATTTGATTCCACCCTTAACAACATTCTTTCCACCACCACTTTACAAAAATATAAATCAAATTTACTTAAATCTAAACTATACTAATTTTAACAATATTACATAATTTATAAAAAATTTCATTAAATTTTATTTAGTCCTTCAAATAACAACGTCCGAAGAGGATCCAGATAAAATAAGGATCGAAAGCTCACGTTTACAAACATCTTATGAAAAAATTAATACTTTTAAATATATATTCTTGCAGTTTATTGTTTTAATATTTAAGGCCTTATACTATAATTATATATATATATTTATATATATTATATATATATATATTATTATAATATATATTTATATTTATATTTATTTATTCATTAATAAATAATTTTGAAAAGAGATTCGGAAATATTTTGATTTGGTTAATATATTTTACTTTAAATAAATAAATACATTAATCATTTTAAAAATTATATTTTATTTCTTTTCGATTCGTTTGATATATCAATTTCGAATATTTTTATAAACTCGGAAAAATTATAATTTGGCCTCATTTTAATTTGAATTTTTTCATTTAGGTGTATCAAACTGATTTACCTGAAGTTATGTTATACTACTTTCACTTCCATTAAAATGATTACTAATTTGAACGGATTCAATTAGCGCATAATTTAACCTCTATTTTTAGTGTAATTTCAGTTAACCCCTGTAGAAAACATCGGTTTTTCCTGATTTTTTGGCCGGGGCCGGGGCCGGGCCCGGTCGGTTCCTAATATATACAGTATATATATATTATATATATATATACTATATATATATATTATAATATATATATATATATTATATATTATATATATATATATATATTAAATATATATTATATGTTGTGTATAGGGAAGGAAAATCTGACAACATACGAAAATAATTATAACGAGAATGACATCATGGCATGAAATGGTCTAGGGGTACCTTCCATATTTCTTTTTCAGTTTTTCAAGCATAGGGTTAGTGCAGTGAACATGTGGTTTTACTAACTTTTTAGCTTTTCGTTAGACGTACTTATATATTTTTAAGCTAAATGTTGAGAAAATTTAGGCTCAAGTCTAATTCCTAAGAGAGGCAGGAAAAAAGATCATTTAATCGCCTATTTAACCGGTTCTTTTCTAAAAAAGTTTTAACAACAGAGATTAATATTTGAATTTCTTTTCAAGCCGTCAAAAATGTCATCTTTGATACAGGTAATATATATAATATATATTATATATATATTATATATTATTTATATATCTTATATATATATTATTATATATATATATATATATATATCCAAACTAAAAAAGATACATAAAGGCCATATTATCTTTCGGCAGCTATTAAACAGTCTATCAGCTAAAAGTTAGGGCTAGTTTTTAGGCCAGTGGAGTCAGTATAAAGTTTTTAGGGGCTACCTGGGAAAATTGAGGGTGATGAAGCAGATAAATTAGTATTTTACCGCTTTTTAGCTAAGAGCCGATGGGGACGGAGGGGGGGACGTTTCATACTCCGGAGGGGATGGTCGGAGAGAACCCCCGCGACACCCAAAAGACCAAAGAGCGGGGGTTTTTCCGGAGACCATCCCCGGAGGGAGGGATTAGTCTCCCCCGTAGTCCACCTAAGGCCGAGAACCCGACCCTGACATCGGGGCGGACTACCGTGGGTATTCGTTAGTGATATAATCCCCAAAAAACAATAAATCCCAAAATGAGTACTTTTGGGAAATTTATTCGTCGCAACATCT
>JABUQX010004992.1:25000-51908 GCA_015478945.1 Trachelipus rathkii
GGGTTGAGCATTAGTAACCACAGATAGCCGGAGGGAGCATCTGGGAATGTACTCCATTGCTTCTAAACACAAATCTCGGCCTTATAATCCCAAGAAAAGTTTGAAGAACTAAAATACTTAATTAATTTAAAAAATGATTCTGAAATATATATTCATATCGTTATAATGAAATTGATTGATTGAAATAAGTCGAATTAGTCATACGTTCTATGGATCTTAATATCCCCGAATTTATTTTAAGCTTAAAAAAATGTAAGTATTTACAAACTCAAAATAAACGTTTTAACGCCTAATATATTCTGTATCATAATATTCTTTTATGAACAAAGAAAAGACTTAGATCATGGTAGCTACTTACATCTTAAAATTACTTATTAAAGTTTTAGAAAACTTCAAATACTTAAGTAGAAAATAAATAAATGAATCCTTTAATGACGGCAGACGTTTAATCCTTAAAATGCAAGAAAAGCTTTTAAAATTATATAGGCTTATTTAAATAACTTTTTAACCACATTACAAATAATTCAAATAATAATATTTTAATATTTAAATTATTTAATAATAAAAATATCGGGTCATGTTAATTAAAAAATCCTTACGTTTTTCTCTAACTCAAAAAATTTTAGGTTAAAGTTTTTACAACTAGTTATTACATCTTCGTATTATATAAATATAATTACATTAATAGTATATATTTTAAATGGAAGTTGAAGTTTTATTAATTCAACATTTACATTCCTTCTATAATATATATATAATATATTATATATTATAGATATATATATATATATATATATTATATATATATATATATATTATATATATATATTATATATATATATTATATATATTATATATATATATTATATATCTACGTTTTATGTATGTTTAAAATTTTGCATTTTCCTTTTAATATTATTTTTTTATTTCAAATGTTTTTTCCTTCATTTCTTACTCTACGCATACTCGCAATATATGAATCAATCATTGCTTTCATGTTATTCTTTTTGTTTTAGTTTATGTATTTAAAAACACTCCACGTACTTTCACCGTCATTGTTTGTTCACCAATGCCATATTGGATAATTTAGCACAACCTGTGAAATAAATTAAATTTTATTTTAACAAAATTGAAAACTTTCTTAATCTAATGCATTATACTAATCTACCCATAATCTAACCTATGTAGGCCTTACCAACCTAATTTAAATTAAATTTCCCTAACAGAATTTAACCTAATAAACCTAACCTACATAAACCTAACCAAACCTAACCTACTTAATCAAAACGTTATAAAGTAACCTAACCTAAGTTAATCAAATTTCAAATTAAAATAATGATTTATATGTTACCTCTCGCAAGTAGTTATTGATTTTAACACACACCCACTGGTTGACAAATATTTATTCCTCTTTGTTTTAATGTAATGTAATTTAAAATAACATAAGAACATTAAATAATAATAATTAAAAATATTGAAGAACAATCTTGAACATTTTTTTTTAGAACCAATACAGTTAAAACGTAAATTAAAATTGTTTAAAAGAACCCTAAGACAATAAAAATTGGCAGTCAGGAACTCAACCTCCTTCTTCCAGCAAAAGTTTAAAAATTGAATAACTTTATCTTCTCTTCATAGGGTAAATTTTTACTTTTTCATTATTAACAAAACTTCACCAAAGAACGTAAGAAAAAAATTAAAATGACCAAATAATCTTTTAAATCCAATTTCTTAAAATTATGAAATAAAACATATTCGAAACGAGACATTTTGAGAAGGAAAGCGTTCGTCCACAGATCGTATTATTGCGGAGTCAAAAAGATTAAAAGTATTCTTTTCCAATATTATAAATTTTGTTTCTCCATTTATTATTTTACATAAAGTCTCAATCATTTTTATATCAAACTATTAATTGGTTATAATAAATAAATATATCTCTTAATAATTATATATACATTAGATTTAACATTGTTGCACCTTTAAACGAATTTCTTTAAAATTAAATGTTTTTTACCATCTCAGATAAAATCCAAAAAAAACATTTTCTTGATACATTTGCTAGTGTAACTTGATAATTTATTTATTTAAGAAGGCTTTTATTACGAACTTCGTTTCATGGGATGACGTTAGTTATTGGATTTGCTAAAATAGTTGAATAAACAAAATTTTACACTTTACCCCTCTTTAAGACTTTCAACTCTTTTAGGTAAAATTAACTGATTCATGAAAATTTATCTAAAGAAAAAGAAAGAAAAAGAAAAAATCTTCTTTATGAATATGGTTAATCATTAACTTAGTTCCATTAGCTCAAAATCAGAGAGCGAACAGTCTTTTGAGGCTTCTTCCATGTCCGTAACAATTCTAGTAATTTTTGTTGGTGAATAATGTGGGGTTAAACCAGGCGTCGATGTTCTTATAGGTACATAAGGTGATAGATATGAAGAAGATGATGAGAACGAAGAGGATGATGATGCAGGCGCCATCTCATATTCATAAGATTCTTCCACTCTTGTATTGGCGAGATTGGTCTCGATATGTCTTCATCTAGGAAAACATGTAATTTCATTTGAATATCTTGTATTTCCGTGATGGATTCCTTTGACCCTAGTAGTTCACTTGATTTTTCATTTGTTTTTCTTTCTGAATTTATTTCCTTATTATGTTCTGGTACTTGGTGTTCGTTTATTTTCTCTTTTTCCTTTTCCTCAGTGGTTTTTGCATTTCTTTTTAGTACTTGTTTTCTTAAAGGTACAAGATATTTTCTGGGTTGGGTTGGCATCATTTGATAATTAAAATTTTGTAAAGGGGTGGTTGTTCCTTTATTCCGAGGATTTCCGTAATTAAAATATATCGTCCACCATCTCATCTGTCGAACTTTTAGTTCAACATCTTTTATTATGGTCGCATTTGTGATCGGGAGGAATTCATGAGTGTCAGTCTCCAACTTAAAATATACTGAACAACCAAGATACTTGTAGAATTTATGTAATTTTCTAAATATATCCAAAACTTGAAAATTGTTTACATTTTCTTTGTAGGAGATGTTTTTAAGTTCCTTTGTGAAGATTTGATCTATTGTGCTAGATATCAACTTGTAATTCTTATTTCCTTTTGTAAATTCCACATTTACAGGCCATGTTATTCCTTCAGTGAGGCATTTGATAAACAATCTTCCAAATTTGTCTATTGTCAATGGTTAATTTTCGTTATTTGTTTCCATTTTTTTTTATAATAATTTTATTTAATTCATTAATCAATAAGGTTCCTGCAAAAAGAAAAAAAACATCATTAATTTTAATTATACCAATTGTCCCGAAATAGAATCCATGAGTATAGGCCTATCTCATCATTCTAGTTCTTTTCAGCCGCCTTACAATGGCGTTTCCTAGAAAATCTGACCATTTTGAACTTAATCGGTAAGGATCTTTTGACGATTCCTGTCAACCGCAAGACAAAACCAAATAAGAGTAGTGGGTTAGACTCTCTTCTGCCATAGTTTACAACTATCTACATCATTCTACAAACAATTAATTACTTTACTATATCATTATATTTAATACCTTATTAATTTTCTTCCCTAAACTCTATTATATTCTGGAACCCTACCTTTAATTAATATTAATTCTGCTATCATTATTATCATATATTTCATATTATTAACACTATTATCTTTCATTATTATCACTATTTCCTTTCACTATCATCAATTATTATCCATTATTGATCACACTATCATTCAATATATGACATCATTATTAATTATTATCACTATTATTCTTTATTTTCATTATCATTATATTATTATTTCTGACTTAATATAGTAATTCTCAAATTCTTGTTTCGGTATTCGGATTCGGATTCCAATTCTGATTCATTTTCATTATTAAAGGTTTCATTATTTGTATTATTTGATCATTTGGGTTAAGTTATATTCTAGGATTATTAGCAGAAGAGGGTATCACAAAGACAGTTACCTTACTCTCTCTTTTTCTAAGTCAAAAACTGTATAAATGGATAATTAAACAGAATGAAATTTTTATTATCAAATTTCTTGTGTACAACTAAATTTTAATTTGGTTCCTTTACCTAGTCTATAGGAATTTTGACAAACTGACCTTCTAACACCTTTTAAAGTTTTTTCTTTATATACCTTTTTTGGTATTTTTGTCTCTTTTATGGTTGTAATAAGGTTTGTAAAATACTTACTTATTTTATCAAACATGTCCTGTGTCCTATCCCTGCCGTATTGTTCATCTAATCTCTTGGCTGAAGATATTATATCAGATAAAGGCAAAGTGGCATCTCTACCGAAAAATAAGGGAAAAGGATGAAGACTGGTGATAGGAAGTGTTAAGAGCTAATGTTACAAAAGAAAGATAATTTTCCCATTCGTAGATATCCAATTATTTATAAAGAGAAGCTAGGGCAAATTTAATGCTTCTGTTACTTCTTTCTATATAAGGGTTAGATTGGGGATGAAAGGAAGTAGTGTGATGAACTTTACATTTATAGAAGTCGCAAACTTCTTTAAATAGTTTAGAATGGAACGGAGTTCAGTTATCTGCAGTTATATGTAAAAGGGCAGAAACTTTATTAATGTAATCTATGAGACAGTTTACTATAGTTTCTTTAGTTAAATTGGGTATAGGGTAAGTTTGAATAAACCTGGAAAAATGATCTATTATTGAAAAGACATATTTATTCCCATTATTAGAAATAGGTAAAGGACCCATGATATCAATGCCTAGCCATTTACCTGGGGAAGTCATAGATTCATAATCTTGTAAAGGAGCTTTAATATTTTTATATGGGGAAAGTTTTTGACAGGTTAAACAGTTTTTTATATGGTTTTTAATATCTTGTGACATATTGGGCCAATAAAATAAACTTTCAGCTCTTTTAAAAGTTTTTAGAAAACCAGAATGGTAATTTAATTCTGAATTATGTACTATATGTAATGCATTTTCTATTAGGGATTCTGGAATTACAAGAGTTTCTAGATAAGGCCTATTGTTTTTTTCAATATGAATAAAATACAAACAACCATTCATCATCGTAAATTTACTAAGATCTATATCCCTTGAGATTCCCTCAATATTATTTTCTTCAAAATAATTAATTATCTTCCTCCATTTTAAATCTTTTAATTGTTCTTTTCTAACTTCTTCACGGTTTAATTTTTGAAAATGGTCTTCTTGGATATTTATATTATTTATATTTTGTATACTTCTACTTATAGCATCAGGTATGACGTGTTCCTTTCCTGCTTTAAACTGTACATCAAAGTTAAATTCAGAAAGTAAAAGTGCCCATCTGGCAATTCTAGGAGTTACAGGTTTAAATTTAAACATATCTTAAAGCTTGATGGTCTACTACTGCTGTAAACTTATGCCCATACAAGTAATAATCGAAATGTTTTATGGAGTTAACTAAGGCTAACGCTTCGCGTTCAGTAGTACTGTAATTTTGTTCCTGTGCAGAAAGTTTCCTTGAGTAATAAGCTATTGGTCTATCTTTGCCGTCTATTTTTCTGTAGTACAGTACTCTCCAATGGCATTCCAGATGCATCTGTTATGAATTTTTGAAAATGTTTATGGGGACTCTATATCACAAGGAAAGGTGGTAAAGCAATTCTTTTTAAACTTTGAAAGGCTTCATCTTCTACTTTTGTACTAAATAAATTTGAATATTTTTTAGTTAAATTATGTTAATGGGGCTCATTATTTTTACGAAAAGTCTTTATTAAAAGCGTCTGAAATAAGATGCCATTCCTATAACTCGTTTGACAGCTTTGACATTTTTCGGGTTTTTCTTAGTCTACAATTCCCTTGTTATCTTTATGGGGTCATTTGTATTCCTTTTTTGATATAATGTAAGGTAAGTAAGTGATCTCTCATTAGCCATGTTTTAAAGAAATTATATATATTGATTTTAATATATATCAATATTTTGCTATTAAAATTATATTTAATTTTATTTTGGGATATTAAAATTTATCTTACTAAGTCATCTTAGCTATTAAAATTTATTATTAACTACCTGTCACCTGTCTAGCAAAGCTAATACTGTGCAATTGTAACGCCGTAATGCCACCAAATGTATATTTTAAGATTATAGACAATGCAACCTTCAGGTGACAGAATAAGAAAAATCTTTATTAACAATGACTTTATTTTAAATATAATGCTTTATTGACACGAAATGGTAGCTTGGTAGGTTTATAATAAATGAGTCCTCATATAATGTGATTTTTAATCGAATGAGTGAGCGTGGATGGTAACTTCGGAGTAAGCGTGATAGGTCCAAGCACAGATTTCCATATGAACCAACCTGTTAAGAAGAGTAATTAGACAGCTTAATGACATAAACCAACAGATAAACTCAGATTAAGGTTAATGGGAAACTTGATGCCTTTATAATATAATGATTAATAATAATCCAGACTCGAAGTGAGCCTGGGAACCAGTAACCACAAGTTCAATACGGGAAAGGCTGAAGGCCTTGTTCGGCAGTAACCACCGCCTAAGAGGGACCTATTCACCTGTAACCACAGAATGAATAGGGGTTGAGCTATTAGTAACCACAGATAGCCCGGGGGGAGCGTCTGGAGAATGTACTCCAGTCGCTTCTTAAATCATCAAATCTCGTGCCTCTTATAATCCCTAGAGAAGTTTGAATAACTAAAATACTAATTAATTTAAAATGATTCTTGAATATTATTCATATAGTTTAAAGAAATTAATTTTATTGAAATAAGTCGAAATTATTCATACTTCTTAGAAAATAAAGGGTAACTAATTTAATTGTAATAGCTAAAAAATATGTAAGTATTTACAAACTCTCAAAATAAACGTTTTAACGCCTAATATTATTCTTATCATTAATATTCTTTATGACAAACGAGTATAACTAGAATATTTACTTACATCTAAAATACTTATTAAAGCTGTTTAAGAATCTCAAATACCTATTTGTAGAAAATAATTAAAAATGACATCCTTAAGGACGGCAGACGATTTTAATCTTTAAAATGCAATGAAAAGCTTTATTAAAATTATAATTGTCTTAAATAACTTTAAAACACATAGCAAATAATCAAATTCCAAAGAACGTAAGAAAAAATTAACATGACCCAAATAATCTTTTAGAATCCATTTCTTAAAATTATGAAATAAAACAAATATTCGAAAACGAGACATTTTTGAGAAGGAAAGCGTCGTCCACAAATCGTATTATTGCGGAGCTCAAAAAAGATTTAAACGTATTCTTTCCAATATTCTAAATTTGTATATACATTTAATATTTTAAATAAAGTCACTGTATTTTTATATAAAATAAATAATGGTTATATAAATAAATATATCTCTTAATATTATATATACAATAGATTTAACATTGTTGCACCTTTAAACGAACTTTCTTTAACAAATTAAATGTATTTTCTACTCAACAGAGCAGGATAGTTTTTATTATAGAAAACATTTCTTGACTCCTTTTGAAGGGTAACTTTTATTTTATTTATTTAAGAAGTGCTTTTATTAAGAACTTCGTTTCATGGATGACTTAGTTAATTTGGATTTGCTAAAATAAGTTGAAATAAACAAAAATTTTACAATATATATATATATATATATATATATATATATATATATATATATATATATATATATATATATATAATATATATATATATATATTATATATATTATATATATATATAATATATATATTATATTCTACATCCATCCTTAGGTTATGTCCTGTCAGGTGCTATTCCTCCAGAATCTTCTCCAAAAGATTTCTATCTTCAAATTTTTTTTCTCCTCTACTTCCTCTACCGTTTGCCTCTACGTTGTACCGGCCCTCTTGCCACCGATCCATCCATCCTTCCTCGGTCTTACCTGCTCGGTCGTCGCTACCTTCTAGTCTCCAATCCATCATCTCTCTCAATCTCTCCCCTATCCCTCATTCTTTTCACATGTCCCAAACCATTTTAACTGGTTTTCTCTCCACGCATTCCAAAAAACACGTTCCACTCCCAGTTTCTTCCTCACACAGCTCGCTCCTCATTCGTCTCAACGATACTCCTCTAATGAGTCTAAGGACCCTCATTTCCGCAGCTTCTATTTCTGCTCTTTTGCTTCGTATTCATTTCCAGCATTCTCAGATCCATTCAACAATAATATCGGTCTCAGAATCGTTTTATATATTAATTTTTAAACCTCTGTTGGTATCCCATTCTCCTTTAGCATACATTTATTCTAATTCCCATTTTGTTGAACATCTTTTCCAAATTTACTTATGTGATCTTGCATCTTTGTCTTCCTTTCGAAAGAATACTGAACCCCCAAATACTTAAAAATCTATTCATTGCTTAAGCCTTATATCATTCTATCTCTTCTCTTTCTCTCTCTCTTGTAAAGTCACCTTATCTTCCGTTTTCCTCTGTTCTATTCTTCTGCCCATCTGACTTCAAAGTACCTTCATTCCACATATTTACAGGTTTCTTGCAGGTCTTTTGAGCTCCTGAAATTGATCTATCACTGCCCGATCATCCGCATAAACCAAAGTTGCGCACCTATTTTCACTTAATTGTATCCTTTTAAGCAATGCTGTCCAGGTTAAAGTGCACGTATCTCACTTCGCGCCTGGGTCTAAATTCCCCTTCACTTCAAACCACTTTCTCTCTTCACTGTTTCCTCTAACCGTTACTTATTAGAAATTTTTCATTACATTTACTTTTAATCAGCTTTTTGGTTAATGGCATACACGGATCTACACTCTTCCACGTCTCTCCCTATTATTTATTTCGAATGCATTTCCAAGTCCTATGATGCAAGCATACGCCTTCTCATTCCACTCCATGATTTTCTCTGTCTCTGTTAACATCTTTCTGTAAAATATTAGGTCAGTAGTACTTTTTCCGGGTCTGAAACCGTGCTGCCATTTTCTCTTAATCTTGTCTCGAAATCGATTCCTCAAATCTTCTTTCTAAGATCTCTCAGTTACAATTTTACTCGCCCCCCCACAATACCTAATTCCTCTAATTAATTTCCGATATTCTTTTATCTCTTTACTGCTTTCTTCTTCTGTTGGTATTTTTCTTTCTTCTCATACTTTTCGAAGTCTACAACTCCTTGTCAACCATTTAGTTATTTCCCTCTCCTGTTTTGAATAGTTCTAATTATTCAGTCCATCGTATCTTGAAACTTTCCATTTTTTTAGTTATCTTTAATGCTGCTTTTTCACTTCCTTCTCATACTCTACATCATTCTAATTCCATCATGTTCTTGTCTTTTACTCTCGAGGGGGTAGATTTCACTCCATTTCTTCCTCCCCATCCTTACGTTCAATTAATTCCTCGAAAATAATTATTCGCTCCATCTTTCCGTCAACTCCTCTTCCTCTAAAGAGGTTCTCCCTCGTTATTCAGAACAGTATGCATTTCCTGTTTCTTATTTCCTCTCATATTCTTGGCCATTCCATATTAAAAGTTTTCCCGTGCCCTTCATATCCTCTTTCAGTTCTCTTCCTATTCTTCTCCAAGTATTAATGTCCATACTTCTTTTTACTTCCTCCATGTTTTCTTGCGTTTACATATTCTATCCTGTTCCTTTCTGCTCTCGTCTTCATCCATTTCCTTTACTTCGCAATTTCGCTATATAAATAGTGAATTCTTTGTTTTTGAGCTTCACTGCGTCTTAACAACCTCTTTCCCCATGCCGTCTTACTTTTCCCTCCCCCCCAGCGCTTTTTCTTTCCTGCTTTTCGCTGGCAATTTCGATCTACGTCTTGTTTTTAAAGGTCTTTCCAACTCTCTTCCGCTGTTTCTTGATTCTTCTGTCCCTCGAAAATTCTTATGTGAGTTTCTTCATTAAACTGCTTTTACCATCCACTCTCAGCTTTTCCAAACAGTAATTTCTCTAATTTTTAACTCTCTTCCTTTGGTTTTCTCCTTATATTATATATATATTATTATATATATATATATATATAAATTATATATATATATATATAATATATTATATATATATTTTATATAATATAATATTATAATATATATACCTAATTATATATTATTATTTTGAGGAAAATACTTATATTGTTAAACACAGTCAGTGAAAGGAAAACTAAATAGCTTATGCATTTGCTATTTAGGTACCATTCTCTAATTATTTTAAATCAAATGTCCTCTTAAATTATGATGAGGAAACAGGAGCTGATCAGCGTCAATGTTAGCGAGAGTGACGATTCTTTTACTTGATAAATATTTCTCTGCGTTGGCTAAACGATTCTCTAATTCGCTAAAATACAGCCTTGAAGGTGGGAGCAGTAGAGATATTTCATTAGCCTAACTTCAGGGTTTAAAGATGCACATCAGGATAAAGAGCATATTCTTTCTTTCCACCATACAGTATGGATAATCAGCCATCCGATTTTCGTTCCATAGGTGATGCTGCAAAATATTATGCACAGTAGTTTGAATAGTATATTTTTCTAATTCATGTTGTTTTCTACTTTGATCTAGAGTCAATCAATATATTATTTTAATATATTATATATTTATATATAATATTATATTATTATATATATATATATATATATATATATATATATATATATTATATTTATATTATAATATATTAGCGGTAGTTAATAAAAATACATCATTTTTCGGCACGGAATTAAGTTTTCTAAAATCACACACGATTCGAACTAATTACTCTCTTGGGGCATCTCTAATTATATAATTATATATAATATATATATATATCAAATATATATATATATAATTAATATATAATATAATATATATATATATATATATAATATATATATATATATATATATATATATATATATATAAACACCACACTTGGTCGATATAATCGTGACGTCCGCATTTTCTTATTCTGATCAAATTAACAAAAAAACTTTTTGTTTTAAGAAGCAGTTTTGGGAATTCGGAAATTTTAGTTGTCGTACACATAATGCAGTAAGCGAAATTACGGAATTAAAACTATACGAAATTTTCGAAAGCTTAGCATTTATTAAGATTATTTGACCACATATGGTCGATTGTGATAGTTATTTCTTTATATTACCGTTACATTATTGAATTTTATCAGTGATTAAAAAGTAAAGTACGCAAATATAGATACATGCACATTTATACTTCAATTAATTGCATTACTGGTTACCAGAGCTTAAAATTTAGTTTTTTATTTTTCTCTTACTGGTACAAAGTTGGGCTGTTTTTTTCAATATCATTATTATATATATACTAGATATTAGATATTTATATATTATATATATATATATATATATATATATTATATATATATATAGTACATATATACTATAACCATATATATATATTATATGACCTTATTTATTGTCTACACTTAGGAAAGTTATTGGAAATTTTTTTTGTTTTTTAACTATTTTAATATCATACAATTAATTTAAGCATAGGTAACGGGCATCCCGATCTCAAAAATTATAGGACCTTTCACGGTATTACGACCTCCGTCACGTTTTATTTAAAAAAAAACTTTAACTAAGGAAATACCCCAAGAGTAAACCGGCAAAAATGGCGGAGTCGGAGGTCTCTCGGGCCTTCCGGGGAACGACGAGGTAGGACTAATTCCCTTCTCAGGGGAGGATCTCCGAGAACCCCCAGCTCTTTGGTATTTGTGTGTCGCGGGGGGTTCCTCCGCCCCTCACCTACGTATTAAAAAATGGAAAAACGTCCCCCCTTGTGTCCCCCGTCGGCTTGAGCCACCCAATTTTTTTAATTTTTTTACATTGCTTTTATCATTTATACGCTGATCCAAATATGTAATTGGTTTTTCTGTTAGTGTGGAATTTTTCGACGATATTTCTTTTATAAAAAAAATGTTTTTTTTTACATTTTATGTAATTATTTTTATGCGCAGATTCCAAATATGTAAAATTGTGGTTTTCTGCAAGTGTCGTACTTTTCGAGATATTTCATTTTTACAAACAAATTTAAGATAGATTGTGATTTTTAAAAAATTATTTAAATATTTTCGGAACTTTTTTGAATCATGTCCCGTTACCACTGAAAAATTCATTGTTGGTATCAATATATAGTAGCAATATATTTAAAAAAAATCAAACTGACGAGTCGTAAAACAGAAAAGGGCATATTATATATATATTATATATATATTATATATAGTATATATATATATATATAATATATATATATATAATATTATTCATAATAATTATTATAATAACTATTGTGAAAGCCTAGTGTTATCAAAATTTATTGCTCTCTGTGAAAATAAATTCATTGCCAAAAATTCATTTAATTACACGGCTCCTGAAAGTGTGCAAATGGAAGAAAGTGTGTTCCAGACACTTTTCCTAGTGGACCACATGCAACAATACAGCATTAGCTTTTGTTAATCTGCCGTTTCCTATTTTCGTCCACAACCTTCTTCAAAAAATTTTTAGATCGCCTCCAATCAGTACATTCAACCAACGACAATTTTAGACCTCTTTCATTAGCATCTTATGATTTGCTATAAAGAAGGTGACTGTTTTCCCAAATTATTGTGTCTATAAATATGAAACTTCAAGCCTCACAGATGATTTTTTCGTGTTCAACATGGTACGCGGATGGGTTCACAAAAATATTCAACCTGATAGATGATCATATATATTCTGTTGCAAGGAAAATTATAAGCAGCAGAATCTCTAAACGATATATAAAGCTCCGTACCTTAATATTAGCAAATTAAAAAACATAAAACAAGATACTTTCCCAAACAGGCTTATTATGGTGTTGGTAAAATTGGTAGCCAACTCGATTATTTTTTAAATTTCGTTTAAAAATTGATTATAATTTGAAAAGTTGAAAAAAAAATTAAATTTTAGAGGGCACAGATAAAACGAAGAATAAGAGTGAAGCTACAGACAGCTAATCTTATACGAATAAAAGGCCCTACCTGAATCATTAGCAATATTTAAAGAGAAAACCAATTCTAACAGGTCTCTAATTATGGTATGCATAGGAACATGTAGACCTCACGAGTATTCTTCTTTAATTTCGTTAAAAATAGAATTTATAACATTTTGAAAATTTTAAATAAAATTATAAAGGGCACGTAATACGTCAAGATAAAGTGACAACTAACAATAATGAGTTTGAAACTTAAATCTACAAATTAAGCAGTCCTAAACGATATTTAAACCCTACTAATAAAGTAAATTTGAAAAAAAACAAAGATACTTATTCTAATTAAATTATTCGCCTTTATAAGTTTAAGCGAGATCTTTATTATAGTAATTTCGTTTAACAAAATAACAATAAATTTATGGAAAATTGTAAACAAAAAAAAAAACAATAACTAAATTATGTCATAATAAACGTAAGATAAGAGTGACAGCTAAAATAATGGGTTTGTTTATAACTAAATAAAAATAAGCGCCTTAACGATATGAAGCCTAAATATATTAGCAAATTAACAATAATATGACTCTCTAACAGGCCTTAATTATGGTCGCTTGTTTGATAACATAAGACCTATTTTATATTCGTTAAAATAGAATATAAATTTTGAAAAATTTTAAAAATTATGGAGAGCACATAACATTCAGTAAATAAAAGCCACCTTATTGTAGCGGTCATTTTTAGTCTGACGCGTTTATTGTGTCATTCAATTATAATTTGATGGCAGAATTAAAACCTCAAGATATAAAATGACACTACAATAATTGGGCTTGTTTATGTCTTAATAAAATAACGGTAGTACCTGAAAAGATATAAAGCCTATTATTTGCAGCAAATTTAAAAAACAAGATACTTTTAACAGGCTTAGTTATCTTGTTGATAACATGGGAAGCGTTGTTGATTTAATTTGTTATTCGTTTAAAATAAAGAATTTATAAATTTTAATTTTTAAAAAAGAATTAGGACCTTTCGCGTTTTACATAGGATGTTCTAATTACATGAAAATTTGGTTAATTATACATTTTTAGATGCTGATTTCGAAAATAATATTTTTTTTCCGGAGAAATTAGAAAAACATCTTTTAATTTTATCAAATTTGTACGCTTAGACCACTGATATATATATATATATATATATATATATATAATATTATATATATATATAATATTATATATATTATATATACTATATATATATATATAGTTACTATATATAATATATATTAATTTCTGGTCTACCCTAACCACACTTTTATCCAACCTAAAACCTAAAAAGCCTACAGTAGGACCTAAACCTAGACTTTGATTTGTGGTGCCGATTATGTTAAACCTGAACCTAGACTGATTTGCGGCTGCCGAACACGGTAAACTAACCTAGCATAAGTTGTTTTTAAGTTAAAAACATTCTTTTACGAAATAAATTTTTACTGTTGAATAAATTAGACAATACAACACAAAACTATTTAAGGTATTATATATAAATAGTATACTCTATATATATATATACTATATATACTATATATATAATATAATACTATAATATATATACTAGTTTTGAAAAATTTTTGATAACTGCCTTCAAAAATTTTTAAATTTCTCCTTGTCTTGTCATATTTCTTGTCTAATACACTATGTTCATCACTAATCAATCATTTACACCCAACACCGACATTCAACATGAAACCAAAAATCCAGTCGGCTGAAACTGACTATGTTCACGCTTCTAAGCTAACTATGTGTCACTAAAAAACTATGTTCTTACAAACACACATACGAACGAAAACATCTTCAGTCAACGGGCACAACACACACACAACACACACATTATATATATATATATACTATATATATATTATATATATTATATATATATATATAATCGTACTATATAGTACTATATTGGCGCTCCAGCATATATGGGCACACATATATATCTGGAAAAGTAAGCTACGGCATAGAAAAAATCAAATTTACATATTGGAATCGGCGTATACCGGTAAAGCTTTATTATAGAATGTAAAAAAAAAAAATCTCAAAAGTTACGACACTTACAAAAAATCCAATTACATATTGATATTTGGAATCAGTGTATAAAGCTTCTTAATAATGTTAAAACCAAAAAAAAAAAAAAAGAAAAAAACAAGTGGTATTCTCGGCCTCCTAATTAAATATTTCCTTGAACTTAAATTTTTAGGTGGATCGAGAGCCTATGTGGGACAGAGGGGGGGACAAAGTCCCCCGTCATCCAACCTAGAGGCCAAGAGACCCGACAACTGATATCTATGCGTTCTACTCTAGGGTGTTCGTTAATTTGAAATTCAAAACTACTTTATATATATATATAGTATATATATATATATATATATTTATATATATAATATATATATATAATTATATATATTATATATATATTAATATATATATATAGGGGAACAATTCTTAAAACTGTATGATATACCTAATATAATATATATTATATATATATATAATATACTATATATATATATATATATATATATATATATATATATTATATATATTATATATATATATAATATATATATTTACATTCTGTAATATGCTTTATACGCTGATTCCAAATATGTAGTTGGTTTTTCTGTAAGTGTCGTAATTTTTGAGAATATATTCATTCCTAATTGGAGTTTCCCCCTATATATATTATATATATAATATATATATATATATATATATATATATATAATATACTATATATATATATAATATATATATTATAGTGCATCATATCAAATGATTATATCTCAAATTTAGCAATATCACGATAAAATTCGAATAAAATAAAATTGCAATGAAATAATTTGAACATAAAGTTACACACAAAATAACATTCAAGCATTTCTCTTTTTGTGCCGTTTTTTTTTGTTTCTCTGCTTCAGGAGGAACCATGTATTTTCAATAGTTTGAGTGTGAGGCAAAGTAACCGTGTCCACGAAATTCTGAGAATGATTAACTGTATGTGGATGTATTGTAAGCCATCAAGAAACTGAATGTTATTATAACTAGCCCAACAATCCAATATTATTGTCGATTTAGGACGTATTTGAGATTTAATGGATTCTAATAAAGTAGATTCAGTTCAATCAGGAACAGCTTCTAAAAATACTTCACCAGTTTCCCTATAAATACCCCCAAAGACCCATTATTCCGGAAGAACTCGTCCTTTGTTATTTTTTCTCTTTGAGAAGTATGTTTCATCGATTTCGACTGTTAGACCATCCCCGCCGATAGCATGCGAATTGATAATAATCGCTGAAGCACATACGGTACCTATAAATATTTAAAATGGAATAGAAATTAAAGGAATATCATAGGGTAAAACGCAAAGATTTCAGGAGTCTGGATCTCGGCCTACCGGTGGACGACGAGGGGACTTCGTCCCCTCTGCCCCCCTTTGGCTCGAGCCCCCTAGAAAGAAAAAGAAAAGAAAATATTTTCAGAATCAAAATTCTTCACTGATTCCAAAAATGTAAATTGTTTTACTGTAGCACTTATAGTTCTCTACTGACACGCTTTTCTCCGTGAAACGTTAAAGAATCAAAATTAGCATAACCACGAATTATTGACAACGTAAAATCGTATACCTTAAGAATAATACAAAAAACAAAAACAAAACAACGAGTTAATGAAAAGAAGTACATACCTCACATAGGTATAGTTATTGTAGTCAACCGTGTTATTAGGAGACACTTTGAGATTAATCTCACAAAATATGATCCGAGGTTAATTCTTGGCACCAACATAATATAAACGTTGAAATAGTTTTCAGCTGAAACTTAGAGCCTTCTAGCCAGGTTGCTTTGCGCACAGAAACGTAAACGTTACAAGAGCTTTTGCTACAATACCAATTAGGATTTTCACAATGTAAACAATCCTCAGTAAATGTTTCTTACGGCATTTTTTAGACGTTGGAATGACATTGTGTTCTTGAAAAGCTTAACAGCAAGTTCCGTACTAAGAGATATGTAAAACTCAAAAATACTAGGCAAAGCCGACATTATCATCAAATGAATAGAAACAAACGACTAACAATTTATATTGAATAAATTTTAAAAATATATACATTTTTATTTTTTAATTTAAATTATTTAAAAGAATAGGAATTTACTCTTTTGTAGCTTCACACTATATTGTAATTTACTTCTAATTTATTTTTTATTTCCCGTGTTATAAATTTTTTACATCGTTTTAACAACTTTCTTTGCTATATAAATAAAAGTTTTAGGCCTAATTTACAATCTTTTAAAAAACGCGTTAAATCGAAAAGGAGTTTAGCATGTGAAAATTGTGATTTGCGTATTTGGTCAGTTTTGTGAACTTTGAAGAAAGGAGACCTATTTCATTATTTCAAAGATAACATGAACGTCAAGATTGACGGCTACAATAATGGGTTTCTTTACATATTTAAAATAAAAATAGGCAAGGCCTATAGCGATTCTCCACCAATAGATTAGCAATTAATAATTTTAAAAAATTCTTTGAAAAAGGTGTAATTATTTAATTGGGTAACCATATAGCATTAGAGCTATTTTTAAATATCTTTTTTTTAATGATAGAATTTATAAATAATTTTATGAAAATTTAAAAAAAAAACTAACTATAAAAAAACAAATAAATGTCAACATAGTGCCAGCTACAATAATGGTTTGTTTATATCTATATAAAATAAGGCCAACCTAATAGAGATTAGGCCTACTGTAGCATCTTTTAAAAAAAAAACGATACTTTCTAAAAGGCTATTATACATTCTAAAAGGCTATTATGGTGTCGATAAACATGGTAGCCTAGGACTTTTTTTTAATTCGTCTAAAAATGGAATTTATAAATTAATTTTTTGAAAATTTAAAAAGTAATTAAAGAAAGAATATATAAAACATTCAAGATAAATTCAGAAGCTACAAAAATGGTTTTGTTTATATCTAAATAAAAAGTAGACATCCTTTAAATTTATAAAACTACCCAACATAATTTTAGCAAATTAAAAAAAAAACATTACTTTCTAAAAGCGCCTAATAATGGTGTTGAATAAACATGGGTAGCCTTACGAGTATTTTTTTAATTTCGTTTAAAAGTAGAATTATAAATAATTTTAAAAATTTTAAAAAATAAGTTTGAAGGCACATAACGTAGGTAAGAGTGGACAACGACAATATGCACTCTAAATTCATCTCATCCCTGCAACAACAGCCTACAAAACCATATAAAAAACCCTCTTAATAATTGCTAATTTAAAAAAAAAAAAAACATTGATTACTTTTCTAAACGGCTTTATTTATGGTTGTTGATAAAACATTAGTAAACCTGCGAGATATTTTTTAATCCGTTTAAAAATAGAATATAAAATAATTTTGGAAAATTTACAAAAATAGTATAGAAAAATAAACGTCAAGATAAGTGACTGCTACAATGATGGGTTGGTTTATTATCTAAATAAATTATGCATCCTAAACAAATTATAAAGCCTACGTTCAAAATTAGCAATTAAAAGAGCAAATACTTACTAACAGGCTTAATCTATGGTTTGTTTGCTACGAGTATTTAATAAAATTCTTTTAAAAATAGAAATTTATAAATAATTTTGACAATTATAATTATAGAGAGGCACATATTTAAAATGTCAAGCATCATGAGTGATAGCTTACAGTAATGGGTATTTTGGTTATATCTAAATAAAATATGCAGCCTAAACGATAGAAAGCCTACCTAATATTAGAAATTAAAAACAAGATACTTCCTAAAAGGCTTAGTTTTCTTGTTGATAAACATTGGTTAGCCTTACGAGTATTTATTAGCTTTTAAAATAAATTTTTAAATAATTATGAAAATTTATCAAAAATAAATTATACGAAGTCCATAAACGTCAAGATGAAGAGTGATACTAACAATAATGGATTTGTTTATATCTGAATAAAAAAAGAAGCCTAAACGAAATAAGGCCTAAATTGATATTAGGAAAATTAAAAAAAGAGATTTCTTTTCAAATTAATTTTTAAAATTTTTAAAAAAAAAAATAATCATAGAATTAGGCAACTTCAATAACTACAAGACTTAATAATGGGTTTGTTTTATATTCTAAATAAAAATAAGCCAACCTAAACCGATATAAAGCCTACCTTATATTAGCAAATTTAAAAAAAATAAGATGCTTTAATTAATGGGTTTGTTTATGTCTAATAAAAATAAGCAAAATAAAACTATAAAAAAACTAAACGATATAGCAAATTAAAAAAAAAATGATACTCACAACTTTGTTGCTATCGTTGATAAACATGGGTACCCTACGAGTATTTTGTTAATTCGTTTAAAATAGAATTTCTAAATAATTTTTGAAAAATTTTAAAAAAATAATTATACGAGGGCACATAAACGTCAAGATAAGATCTGCACCAGCTACAATAATGGTTTTGTTTAAATCTAAATACAAAATATGCAACCTAAACGATAAAAAGCCTACCTAATATTAGCAAATTAAAAATACGAAGATACTTTCTAACAGGCTTCATTATGGTGTTGATAAACATGGTAGCCAGCGAATATTTTTTAATTCGTTTAAAAATAGAATATAAATAATTTTGGAAAATTTACAAAAAAATAAATTTAAAGATGGCACATAAACATCAAGATAATTGACGGCTACTATGATACAATGGTTTTGTTATATCTAAATAAAAAAAAGCAGGCGAAAGGAATGAAGCCTAAATAAATATATAACAATTAAAAACGAGAAACTTTCTAACAGCCTCATTTATGGTGTTGATAAACATGGTAGGCTACGAGTATTATTTTATTCGTTTAAAAATAGATTTATAAATAATTTTAAAAGTTTTAAAAAAATAATTATGGAGGGCACGTAAATATCAACATAAGAGTGACAGCTACAATAATGGGTTTGTTTATTTCTAAATAAAAATAAGCAACCTAAACGATATAAAGCATACCTAATATATTAGCAAATTAAAAAAAAACGAAGTACTTTCTAACAGGCTTAATTATGGTGTCGATAAACATAATGTTATTGGAATTTATAAATAATTTTGAAAACTTAAGAAAAATAATTATAGAGTATACATAAACGTCAAGATAAGAGTGACGGGTTCAATAATGGGTTTGTTTATATCTAAGTAAAAATAAACGGCCTAAATGATATAAAGACTACCTAATATTAGCAAATTAAAAAGCGAAATACTTTCTAACAAGCTTAATTATGTGTTGCTAAACATGGCTGCCTACAAGTATTTTTTAATTCGTTCAAAAGTAATTTAATTTATAAATTTTTGAAAATTTTTCAATAAATTATTATTTACCAAATAAACTCAAGATAAGAGTGACAGGTACAATACTGTCTTTGTTTATATCTAAATAAAAGGCAAACTAATCGATATAAAGCCTGCTTTAAAGCAAATTTAAAAAATGACGGACACTATCTAAACAAGCTTAATTAGCGTTGCATGAGAGCCGTGGAGCTACGAGGTATATTTTAATTCGTTTAAAAAAGAATTTATAACTATTAAAAACTTTAAAAAAATAATATGCGAGGGAACCACAAAATTCAAGATTAAGGTGACAAGCTACCAATAATGAGATACCTTTATGATCTAGATTCAAGTAAGTTCATTAAATAAAAGAAATTTGCTACCTAGTCATTATGCAAATAAAAAAAAAAAATATTACTTTCTAACGAGTCTTTATTATAGTGTTGGATAAACATTGGTAGTGAACAAATAGCTTTCGAGATTGGAGAGGGTAAAGTTTTGAAAATTTAAAATAAATTATAGAGGGCACATAAACGTCAAGATAAGAGTGATAGCTACAATGATGGGTTTGTTTCTCGAAATAAAAATAATCGGCACTAAACGATTATAAAGCCTTACTAAACATGAGCAAATTAAAAAAATAAAATCATTATACTTGTAAAAAGTCTTAATTATATTTTTGATTAAAATTCGTCCAAAAAATTTTTTGAAAATTAAAATTACATTTTAAAACTAAATTAAAATTACAATTATACTTAGAATAAATATATTGTAAAATATAAACCTATTGAAAGTAATCTGATTTAAAATTACAGCTTAACTTAGTGAAGGTTGCGTCAGTTGTACAAATATTAGCAAATTTAAAATTAACAATAAATTACAAGCTTAATTATGATTTGATAAACATTTTTAGCCGAGTATTTTTCAAAATTCGTAAGAAATAGATTATAAATAATTTTGAAAATTTAAATGTTAATTATTCAGAGGGCATATAAACGTCAAGATAGGTGGTGACATTTACACATAATAGATTTGTTTGATATCTAAATAAAAAGCACAGGCCTAAACGATATTAAACCTTTCCTAATAGAAAATTACAAAGAGAACGATAAATACCGAAGTATAATTATGGTCTTGATAAATTGGTAGCCTACGAGTATTTTTTAATTCGTTTTAAAAAAATTTATAAAATAGTTTTGCAAAACAAAAAAAATAATTATAGAGGGCACATAACGTAAAAATAAAAAATGACAGTATAAATGTACGTGTTTAATCAAAACATAAAATAAACAGACCATAATATACTATATAAAGATTAGCCTAATATCAGAAAACAAACAAGAAGATGTTTCTAACAAAAAGTTATAAAACTGATGGATCAGTGGATTAAAGCGAGTCATTTTTCGTTTAAAATAGTATTTATAAATAAATTTTGAAAAACTTAAATAAATAATTTTGAAGGGGCACATAAACGTCAAGATAAGAGTGACAAGTACAATAATGGATTTGTTTATATATATAAAAATAAGCAGCCTAAATAATATGAAACCTACCTAATAACAAATTAAACAAAAAAAATACTTTATAGGCTTTAAATTGTGGTTGGTGGCCAAAAATGTTTAGTCTAGCGAGTATTATAGTCCTTTGAAAAATAGAATTTATAAATTTTGAAAATATTAAAAATAAATAGAGAGGTAGAAATAGTTTATCTTGCTACAATAATGGTTTTCTTCGATCGAAATTAAAAATAATAATCAACCTAAATTATACCTATAAATAACCCAGAATAATTACCCAAAATCACCCTCTCAGCATCTCTTAGTTATCTTGTATTGCTAACATGGTAGCTTACGAGTATTTGTTAATTAGTTAAAAATGAGAATTTATAAATAATTTTAAAATTAAAAAATTATTATACCGAGGGCACATTAAACGTCTAAAATAAGGACGTGGATAGCTACAATAACTGGGATTATGTTATATACTAAATAAAAATATGCAGCCTAAACGATAAAAAGCCTACCTAAAATTAGCAAATTAAATATACGAAGATACTTCTATCAGGTTTCATTCATTTATTTTGGTGTTTGATAAAACATGGGTAGTCCTAGCGAGTATTTTTTAATTTGTTTT
The DNA here is from genome assembly GCA_015478945.1 of Trachelipus rathkii. Taxonomy (NCBI): domain Eukaryota; kingdom Metazoa; phylum Arthropoda; class Malacostraca; order Isopoda; family Trachelipodidae; genus Trachelipus; species Trachelipus rathkii. The sequence goes on from JABUQX010004992.1 coordinate 47,407, forward strand.
AAAAGTAGAATATAAATAATTTTGAAACACTTTAAACTAAAATTAATCTATAGAAGGCACAATTAACGTAAAGATAGAGTGGCAAGCATTACATCAATCGGGTTTGTTATATTATCTAAATACAACTATGGAGCCTAAACGATATTAGAGCCCTACCTTACATAATAAGCCCGTTTTTCGTCTTTGGCAAAATTCTATACTCGAATTCTTACGAAAAAATTTTGTCAAATTTTAAGAAAAATTTTAAATATCACTCACCAAGTAAGAATTTTGACAAAATCCGTAAGATTGCTATTTCCCTAACTTACCGAAAATTCTATTTTTACGAAAAATGTAAACCAAATAGGAATGATGGCCGCAAATAGCTTCATTCAATTTTTATTTTTTTTATTTGTTTTTGTTATTAATGACTTAGAGTATTGAGATTGCATCAAATATTTGCGTGATATTCACATTTTAATTATCCTTAAAACTATTAAAAAAAAAAGCAAATGATAACGTTCACTACAGTGTTAGGGCCGATGCATTCTGAAAAAAATGGCTTTTTAGTTTTTCGCTTTCTAACTTTCATTGAAAAGATCTGTTACAATGATCCACTTTTCATTGTTTGACACAGTAGACAGCATTAACCTTAATATATATATTATATAATATATATATATATATAATATATATATACTATATAATATATATATATAGATATATATATATATATATTATATATATATATATGAGAGAGAGAGAGAGAGAGAGAGGAAGAGAGAAAGAGAGAAGAAGAGAGAGAGGAGATCCTCCCCCAAAAAACACTCATTCCAAACATGATTATAGAATAATATTTGTATATGTTATACCTAAAACACGTAACTTTATAAGAAACAAGATTCATTAGCGGTCGATATTTGCCACTAAACCGTTTTCTTAAATGCGTTAAGATTTTATCTTATCGAGAGTAAGACAAAATGACCAAACGAAAACGGCCTTAGCAAATTAAAACGTCGAGATAGTTTCTAAGAAGATTATATTTAAAACTTTTAAAAAACATAAAATAATTTTGAATAATTTTCGAAAATTAAAAATTTAATAAATGGCACATAAACATCAAGATAAGAGTGACAGGTACAAAAAATCTGTTTGTTTTATATCTAAAATAAAAAAGTAGCTAGACGATATAAAGGCTGCCTAATATAATGGCAAATTAAAAAAACGAGATTCTGACAAGCCTAATTATGGTCTTGATAAAACAGGTAGCCTGACGAGTAAATTTTTAATCTTTTTCCTCACAAATTGAAAAGAATAGTTTTAAAAATGAAAAAAAGAGTTACGTAAAATAAATTCATGATAGAAGTGACAGAACACAAATAATGGGTTTGTATACATCTAAATATAATTAAGCAGCCTAAACGATATAAAGCCTACCTATTACATATTAGCAAACTAAAAAAAACAAGATTATTTTTAAGCAGCTTAAACATTTTAGCCTATTAGTATTTGTTAATTCGTTTAAAAAATAGAATTTTATAAATTAAAATTTTTTTGAAATTTAAGTCATAATTATTACATGTAGTCAGGCTCCAATAGTTGGAGAGCATTACCATAATGAGTTAATGTTTCATATCAATATAAAATATATGGGGATTATTATATTCTTCTACCTAATTATTAGGAATAAAAAAGCCAAAAAAAAGAAAAACTGTATACTTTACAGGCTTAACTATGGTCGATAAACATTGGTAGCCTAGGCAGTATTTTTTTATATCGTTAATAAAGGCAATTTATAAATAATTTTGAAAAACAAAAATAAAATATAAGAGGCATAAGTGAAAGTCTATAATAGAGGAAAGCCTTAAACCCTATAAGGTCTACCATAATTATTAGAAATAAAAGAAAAAAAAAACAACATACTTTTTTAAACAGGCTTAACTATTTGCGTGTCGAATAAACATGGTGCCTCAGTATTTTTTTAATTTCGTTTAAAAAATAGAATTTATGAATAATTTTTGAAAATTTGAATTAAAAAGTAATTATAGAGGGCAAATAACGTAAAGATAAGAAGAGTGAAAGATACAATATTGAGTTTGTTGTATCTAAATACAAGTTTTCTAAACACAATATTAGCAAATAAAAAAAAAAAAACCGAGTTTCTAAGCAGCCTTATTTATGATGTTGATTAAACAGGTCATGGTAGTATTTTTTCATTCGTTAAAAATCGGGAATTTATATATAATTTCTTTAAAAAATTTTATAAAAATAATTATATAAACATTCTGAATATTTCAAGAAATAAATGGGTGTTGTTTATTTATCTAAAGAAAAATAAGCAACCTAAACGATATAAAGCATACCCTAATATTAGCCAAATTTAAAAAAAAAAATCCAACAGCTTAATTATGGTGTATAAACATGGTAGGTAGCCTACGAGTATTTTTTTAAAATCGTTTTAAAAAATAGATTTATTTATAATTTTGAAAATTTAAATATAATCCTATACAGTAATTAAAAGTAACAAATAAGAGTGACAGATTTAATATGGATTTGTTTACAATCTAAATAAATAATAAGGAAAATACAAATAAAGCCTGCCTAATATTAGAATAAAAAAAAAGAAAATATTTTCTTAACAAATCTTAATTAATGGTCTTGTGAATAAAATATGGTAGCCTACGAGTATTTTTGAATTCGTTTAAAAATTGAGAAATTTATAAATAAATTTTGAAAAATATAAAAAAAAAATAAGAGTACAAATAAACGTTCCAACGTAAGTGACAGCTACAAATAATGGGTTTGTTTATACCTAAAATACAAATATGCAGCCCAAACGATATATATAGCCTACCTAATATTAAATAAATTATATACTATTATATATATATATATATATATATATATACTATATATATATATATATATATATATATATATATATATGCATAGGTATTAGCTATCGGGATTTATTATAGTGTTGATAAACATGGAGTAGCCTATGAGTATTTTTTAAAATTCGTTTAAAAAATAGAATTTATAAATTTTGAAAGTTTTAACATTATTATAGACTAGCTTTTCAATTTTTTGATTCCCAATTAGTTTTAATGAGATTTGATTTATATCTAATAAAAAGCAGCCTAAACGATATTAAAGCACGACCCTTAATACATGAATTCAAAAAATGAAGATACTTGTCCTAACAAGCTTAAATTATGATCTTGATCAAATTTGGTAGAACTTACAGGAGTATTTCATTTAATTTTCCCGTTTGAAAACAAAAAATTGGGTTTGTTTATATAAAATTGAACATCAATGTTCGATATTGTTTATAATAGGCCTCTAGAAGAGCCACAATCCATATCTCAAAAACTTACAACAGCTACCAGGAAAAGGAATACATTGCTGGAATGCTGGTCAATTTTAGTGCGGAAAATGTCTAAAAAAAAAAACAAAAAAAAAAAATATATATATCTCAAAAACTACCAATAGCCTACAGCGAAAAAAGGAATACATTTTTGAATACTTGTAGATCTAATAGGAAAAATGTAAAAAATAAAAATAAAAAAATTATTGTTAATATTATAGTATATGATTAGAGGGCCTTATTAGAGGACCGTTTATGGTATACTTGTTAAAATACAATAGACTTTCAATTTAAACATTTTGCTTTTTTTCTTTAACTAAAGAGATACCCCAAGGGGTATACCCGCAACGAACTGGCAAGGAGCGGGAGTCTCTCGGCCCTCTCCGGCGGACCTACGGGGGTAGGACAATTCCCCCTCGCGGCGAGGGTTCACGGAACCCCCGCTCTTTGGGTATTTGGGTGTCAGCTCTGGGGGTTTCCTCCGCCCTCCCCTCGGGGTTGGAAAACTTCCCCCCCTGTGTTCCCGTCGGGCTCGAGCCCCTTAAAAAGCTCTGTAATACCTTTACAAATAATATATAATTATATAACTATGTCCCAGCAACCTCCGCCCAAAAACATAGCCAATTTTTCGTTTATTTCCTTCTTTTTTTATACATTTTCCGAACCAAAATTTAAACAAGGATTCCAAAATGTATTCATTTTCGCTGTAGCTTTTGCAGGTTTTCGAGATATTCATTTTTTTTTTTTTTTTTTTACAGTTTCCTCGTTAAAATTTTGCCAGCATTCCAGCAAATGTATTCCTTTTTCCGGTAGCTGATGTAGTTATGGATTGGATTGTGGCTCTTCTAGAGGCTGCCCATAAAATAATATAAAGCCTACCTAATATTAGCAACTAAAAAAAACAAAAGAACCTTTCTAAAAAATTACAGGACATTAAAAAATTGATTTAAAAACATAGTACGCTTACGAAGTTATTTTTATTCGTTTAAAATAGAATTTATAATAAATATGAAAAACTTAAAAATTACAATATTTATAAGGGCCAATAACGTCATGAATTAAATAGGAGTAGCAGCTACATTTACTGAGTTTTTTTATACCTAAGATAAAAAATAAGGCAGCAAGCTACAATAGATCAATAAACCTAGGCCCTAAA
>JABUQX010004993.1:0-17500 GCA_015478945.1 Trachelipus rathkii
TATTTAACCTATATAAATTCATTTTTATTTTTTTTATTATTGTTTAATTTTCTAGATTTATAATTCTAAGGTATTTTATTAATATATCATATTCCTTTCTATCTGCTCTATCTCCTATCTCTATCTTAACTCATCTCTCTCTATATATATCACCATACACCTTATACACCTAAACCTAACTAATAAAATTTTATTCATTATATAAATATATATATATATATTATATAATATACCTTTAATATATATATATATTATTATTATATTTTATAGAATATAATATAATATGTATATTAACGATTTGAGCAGTAACGGTTGCGGAGGGTTATCAAAATACGCGAGCTTTTTGAGGTTCTTGAAATACTACCTCGGTAGTTACAGTACATAATCTACACATTATTTATATAATCATATAAATATATATATATATATATACATATGAGTAATATAATTTTATATAATATATTATATATAATATATATAATATATATATATAATATATACTATATAATATATTATATATATAAATAATAATATAATATAATATTAAATATATTAATATTATTTATATATATAATATATATACATATAATAATACTATATTATATATATATATATATATATATTATATATAAGTATTATAATTATATATATATTATATATATTATTACTATAGCCAGCATTTCGATTCGTCATATGTATCTAACAACTATTTAATGCTAGTAAAACGGAATACATGTGTGGAATGCATGGTCCCAATGCTGGTCTGGAAAATGTAAAAAAAAAAAAAAAAAAAAAAAAAAAAAAGAAAAATTTATAATCTCAAAAACTACAATAGCTACAGCGAAACGGAATACATTTTTGGGAATCCTGGTAAAATTTACAATAAGAAATGTAAAAATATAATAATAAAAATTATTGTTAATAATTAGAGTAATATGATTAGAGAGCCTATTAAGATCCTTTTATGGTTTCTCGATAAATAAATAGACTTTCTATTAAATTTGCTTTAAACGGCACACTAGGGGCCCGAGCCTGATCACGGGTCACGATATCTCTGCGGGGTACTTTATCCATACCCGAAGGTCTCACGTCGTCGGATCGGACTCTTCCTCCGCGACACTCCCTCTCTCTCAAATACAAATCTGCCTCGTATAGGCAGTAGTGATTACCTGAGTGACGTAGAGGGGGGAATTAGTCCTATACTACAAGTAGTTCCTCACGTAGAAGTAGTACCGAGAGACCTATCACACCTTTGCTCATATACGTTATGCGGTTAAATCTATATATATACCCTATTGGGTTATATTTTTTAGTAAAATATAAATAATAAAAAAAAAAGGCAAAATTTATAATTAGAAATATTCTATATTATACTTTTAATCGTGAGATAGAAACACTCATAATAAAAAGGTCTCTTAAAAATAGGCTCACTCTAATATATCTATAATATTACTTATATATATAATATTTTATTAAAAATATATATTTATTATTTATTAAATTTATATTAACAGTTCCTTGTTACATATTATTTCTTCTTAATTTTAATAATAATTTATTACCAGGCAAATGTTTTTTTGAAAGAGATTATTATATGATTATTCCTTATCGTATGATAAGCAATTCAAAGTTATATATAAGTATTTTGTGAGTGAAGTATAATAGATAATTAATATAATATTTTTTTTATTTTTTTTTTTTTTTTATTTTTAATATTATCTACAGGACCAATGACTATTTAGAGAATCCAGAATTCCATAGCATGTATTTACCCGTTTTATAAACTTAGAGTAAGCATTAAAGTTTATTAAGAATACATATATTGTAAACGAAGATATAAATATCGAAATGCTGATACACAATATTATATAATGTTAATATATATATAATATATATATATATTAATATATATATATATTAATTAATATATAATATTATTATATATATATATATACTTAGTTATAATATTAATAAGTACATTTTCGTGTAACAAGTTTTATATTTATATATATATATATATTATAATAATTAATATATATATATATATATATATATAATATAATAATAAATATATATATATATATATATATATATATATTAATTAATTATATATATATATATATATTATATATATTATATATAATATATAATATTAATATAACTAATATATATTATAATATATATATATAATATATATATTAATTAATATATATATAATATATTAATTATATATAATATATATATATATATATATATATAAATATATATATATATATTAATTACTATATATTAATTATAATTATATATAATGTAATATATATTAATAATATATATATATATAATATTATATATATATAGTATTAATATATATATAATTATTATTAATATATATATATATATTTATAATATATTATATATATTATATATATAATATATAATTATTATTATATATAATATATTATATATATATTATATATTAATATATATATATTATTATTTTATATATATATATATTATATATATAAAATATATATATATTATTTTCTATATATTATATATATATAATATATTAATAATATATATATATATAATACATATATATTTATATATATATATTATATATTATTAATATATATATATATATAATATATTATATTATATATATTATATATTATATAATTATATAAATATATATATATTATAATACTATATATATATAAATATAATATAATATAACTAATATTATATTGGATTTTATTATATGCTGTATTACTTTTTTAATATGAGCCACACACGCATCTTCTATATATATATAACTACTTATATTTTGTGCTGAGCATCAACCTCTTATGCTCTTTTACAACCACACACAATTATTCGAATAATATATTATTTTTTTGAGTTCGATCCATTATAAGGATTATTTATTTATATCTTAGAAAGTATCACAATAAACTGCAGAACCCTTTATCATTTAAACAAAATTATATAATATATACTTTCTATATTATATTTATTTACACTATATATATATATATATTACTATATAGTATCTAATACTATATTCTGTATTAGGTTCAGATATACTTGATCCTTATCTACGAAAGGATATATAGTTTATTTATATTGCGTATACCTATAGGAAGTTCTTCCTTCGACGACTTATACCAACTAATGGTGGTGAAGCTAATGGTCTTCCCCCACTTTTATGGAACTCATCGGCGGAACAGCCCGCTTAAAGTCTTTCGATATAGATCCTATTCCTTATATAATAGTGACTCACCTATATAAGAGTAAATAAATGATACCTATATTATATGTAATATATATAGTATAAATTATATTTCAGGATTGGCAGTTTTCTATAATCCAGGGTTTCACAGGCTTTCCTCTATACTGTACTATCCTGGTCTTCTTCAAAATGTTAAGTGAAGAAAACTGACTAAAGAGCTTGATAGAAATTATTATATTTCTTTCTTTCTCTCTTTTCCTTTTGCGAGCTTGTATCTCTATGATTGGCCCAGACAGAAATTGATATGCACTTTTCATCTTCCATTATTGATTTGGGTTTGTTTGATGGAAGAGGATTTACGAAGAGCACGAAGGAACTACATAACCAAAATGTAACCGTTATACATTTGATTATCCAGGTATCCCTAACGTAGGATGATCTTTTTATAACGGGAAGGATTACTAGGAATATGAAAGAACTGATCGTTGTGACTAGGAAGAACACCCAAAAGAGTACTCTAGCAATGGCAATGGCTATTGTTCGCCATTCATTAGAGGCTTATTATATTTAATGGCTATTGTTCGCCACTAATTACTATACATTAATATAGATGGCGTTTCCCCTACTTCTACAGGTCATCTTTATTCTCTTATGAGCGGCGCATTAAAAGGTTTTTTCAAAATTCAAGATAATACAACTCGTTGGAGTTATACTCATCGAGCTTGTGAGTGCACGCCAGACAGATATGTGATTCGGCAATCTGCTGTGACTGAAAATGTCTAAACATCAGAGTACATTAAACTCCGACTTCTATGCATTTTTAGAAGCAAAGTGGAATAAGTTTATAATTTGCAAACGATGAAATTGCAAGACATACAAAATAAAAATAAAAAAACCTATCATTCTTCTTTATCCCGATTTGACATATAATACAAAAATAGAACTAACACTCTACCATAAGATCTCCAAAATGTATGAAGGAAATTAACCTCATGTAATACTGATCCTTATAGAAGCGGTGTATCGGAAATATGACTTTAGAACGTAAATATTAGACATATCATAGTATAATAATATTTTATAATTTATTACTTATAAAACTATATAATTAAATTTATACATGAATAAAAAATTTTTGATATATACTACATTGGTATAAACTTTAGTATTACATTATATATATATACTATCATTATATATATATAGTTAATTATATAATAATAATGAAATATATAATTAATTTAGAATATTTATTCATATATATTTATAAATATTTTTATTATGCTTTATTTCATTTGCACTCAATAAATATTTATATGGGGTTTGTTATTAATCATATTATTTATAATTATATTATTATATACTATATATTTATAATATAATTTAATATATTTATATATAACTTTATATATCTAATTTATATTTATACTTCCATTTGAATAATTTAAATAAAATATTAACTTGAGTTAGTATAAACATTAATGATCACTATCAATTTTATTTATGCAAGCTACATGTCTTATTTGAATATCGGTTTCACCAAATTAATGTGAGTTTTATTTATATATATTTTGGTCACTTGGAAGTTTTATAATACCTCTACATTATAGTATACCTTATTTATATGGGCTTCAATAAATCTAAGGAACTAATTCTATTACTTTATTAATATAGAGTAAAAATATTGTTTATAATAATTAATGTTTTATTTTAAAATATAAAGAAAAAAAATATTATAATCACTATAAATAAATATCTACTTTATGAGTACTAAATACTACTATAATCTATCACTATATATACTAACATATATTATTTTTCATCCACCTCTATCCCCAGATTTGGGGTGAGGTGCGTAGCATCACAACACTGAAACAGAAAAGTAAAGTAGTAGAATAATGAACCGCAAGTCGAAAAGAAATGCCTCCCACTTACCGTCCCCTTTAATATATATATATATAATTATATATAATATTAATATAATATATATATATAATATATATATATATATATATATATTATATATTATATATATATATATATACTAATATATATGTATATATATAGATATATATATATAATATATATATATATATATATATATATATATATATATATATAATATTATATATATTATATTATATATATAATATATATATAATATACTATACTATAGTACTTTATAGGTCTTTTTAGGATTATACATTATTTAAGTATACTTAGCTTTCTACGGCATAAAGGTAAATATTTAATATAAATTATTCTTATTATGGATCTATATAAATAATATATACCCTTATATATATATATATATAAATATATATATTATATATAGGCGTATGCTTTCTAACCTGTTATTTTGTAATTTTCTTATAGAGGGATCTGTGAGATCTCTCCATCCACTACTGTTTAGCCCCTGAAGGTCCTCGACACTTGAGGCGAATTCGGCCTGGAAGGAATCCTTCACCATGTCGTCACCAATATTTTCAACCTTCAGTCGAATGGCGTCAGGCTGGAAATAAATAATATAATTAATATATAATAAATAATAATAAATTAAATAATTAATAATATAATAATAATTAATAATAAATAATATAATAATAATAAATAATAATAATAATAAATAATTAATAAATAATAATAATAATAATAATAATAATAATAATATAATAATAATAATAATAATAAATAAACATGGTAAAGTAATAATAATAATAATAATAAATAATAAATAATAATTAAATAATAAAATGAAATATTTAATTTCACAATATAAAAATTAAAGTAATAATAATAATAATAATAATAATAATAATAATAATAATAATAATAATAATAATAATAATAATAATAATAATAATAATAATAATAATAATAATAATAATAATAATAATAATAATAAAAAATATATAAATAAATTAATAATAATAATAATATATTAATAATATAATATAATAATAAAATAATAAAAATTAAAAAATTATAATAAAAATTAACAATTTAATTTAAATAATATAATGTTTAAATATAATAATATAATAATAATATAATAATAATAATAATAATAATAATAATAATAATAATAATAATAATATTATTATTTTGTAATCTCCTTAACTACTAATCCATAATATAATGGAAATTAAATATCAAATGATTATTTTCAATATGTTGAGTAAGAATATAATTACCCTCTTTGCCCTTTCATGTAATTTAATTTTGTTTATGGGAGATTTCTTAAAAATGATGAAGAAAATAGTTGAAATTTTTTACCCTTTATCATGCATCTCCTCTCTATTCAATATATATTTTTTATGATTAAAGGTTCTCACATAAAGGACATTGCCATATTTGACGAGGGGAACTTTCTATGAAACTTCTTCCTAGGATTCATGTGAGGAATCGAAAACATCGTCTTGAAACAAGCGAGTCACTCACTCCTCCGTTATGCCACATGAGTTGGCAAGACCATTTCAGTAGTAAGGGGACCCCAACTAACGGCCGACTTGTCAGGGGAGTCGTCGATCCTACAAGTCGTATGTCAGTACAGTCATATATTTTTTACTCACGTACGTTCATGGGTGTTTTTGACCCTTTAGTGGATTTAGTTTCCGAACCTGGACCGACGACCTGTTCGTTTCGCTTAAACCGCAAGCCCAGCCGAACCGCAAAATTAATAACTGCTGCAAACTACGCACGAGTAATCGTCTACTTTTTTTAGGGAATTTTGCATGTTTTTCGCATCCTGTGTTTTATTTTTTATTTCACTCCACCACGCTTCATGGCTCTTTTTCAACCCGAAAATGTAGTTTAAGATTTTATTTTCGCTGGGTCCCCTTACGAGAGGACCGTAGTTTCCACCGTTGGTTGTCAATCCCGGCGTGAATCCATGCCTGCTCGCACCGCACGGTACACTCCGCTCGCTGTGAAATTAATATATATATATATATATAATATATATATAATATATATATATATTTATATATTATTATATTAATATATATTATATTTGTGTGTGTGTGTTGTGTGTGTGCGTGCGAGAATAACTGCGTTCAATCCGGAACTGCTCAACTTTTGTACTATAACTGCAGCGAGCGTCCAAACACATAATGTGATGTCCATTTTTTAAAATTGTATCCGAAATGGAATTAACGTGATCAAGTTGCCAATAGGAACAGTCAAATCGAAAGGCCTTTTAACCTTATTCGAGCTGTGTTACCGAGGCCCGAGTGAGAACCTTCTATTGTTACTTATTAATATATTTATCGACGAATAGATTCTTAACTCGGCTCTTCGAACTCTTATTCTACATAATAACTGGTTTTCCGATTATTATATATATATTTATTCAACTGGTATTCTAGTTATAGTTTAATATTACTAGTAATATGGGCCATTATAATTAAGGTATAGAATAATCTATATAATTAATATCTCAATTATATACTATAACATATTTAGGGTATTATGAGTTTTAAGAATATATTATTATAAAGTATTAATATAATATATTTTATTTATAGTATTTTCATATACTATATTAATAATAGGAAATTAAATATAAAGATGAGGAAACTATTCATAAGGCGGATAAAATGATGAGTATTATTATAACTCCTTACATATATTATTTATATCATTATATATATATATATTATTAATTATAATATATATATGTTATGTTTATAAATCTATATATATTATATAATAATATTTTGTATAATTGTATAATATATATATATATATATAATATAATATTATATAGCCAAATTATATATTAATTTCGTATAAGAATATCAGTTTGCTTAAATGTAATTTTTTTTATACTAATTTATATTTTAATTTTAAGAGTGAATGTCAAATATTAAATCTTTGCAGAAAGCAAGACTATTAATGTTAATAATCAAATAATAGACATAAACGGTGCAGGAGTATGGTTAGATGAATTGTGCACTAAGTATGGTATATAAAGTGATTGAGTAATAATATATTATTTATAATTATATTTCATTAGAGTAGGCCTACCTACGATAGTAGAAATTCCTTAGAATGTTATTCCTTAAGAATGAAGCCATAAATTAAGTGAGAGGAAAGTAAAATAATATACCCAGCCAAATATTGTTTTGGAAGACAGGATATAGAATATATTTTGTTAACAAAAATTAATTAATTGAAACCTAAATAAGTTAAATTATGGCAAAATAAAATAAATATAAATAACAAAAATAATAAATAAATTAAAAATATAATAATATATATATATAGTAAAATATATAAATTATATATAAAATTATAATAATTAATAACTAATATAATATATAATTATATTGATATAATATGATAAATTTAATATATCAATATTATAATTATATAATAATTATATATAGCAAATTAAAAACTATATGTTAAACTTATTCTTATTATTGCCTACCGATGTAGTCTAACAACTTAGGAAGGAAAAGATTATGAATTAATGCCATATTCTATTTCTAGATTTCTTTGTACTTGTTTTTATTGTCTTGGCTATTGATCTTTGTATTTCTTAATTCTTATTGTATGATGGTGAAGGATAATATGTAGATATTATTTAGGTAACCTTATTTATATCTTATTTTTAATTAGTACCTACTATAATATTAGTCTTATAGTTGACTTTTAATTATAATATTTTAGGGTATTTATAATAAAGTTTCTATTACCTTTCTTTATCTCGAGTGTTGTTTGGAAAAAAGACTGTTTTATATTATTAATTATAGGAGTGAAAATCCTCACAAAGTAACGTAGATAAAGGTTAAAGTCCTTTCCTATAACTATAAGATAAAAGTATGAAGGTGTGAAATCCTACTATATTTAATCACAGTTATTACTATTAATTATCATAGGGTCATTTAGTAATAAGTAGTATAATCTTGATTATGCAGATTACTTATACGGGTGTTATCCGCTATAGATATGAGTATTAATGGGGAGGATATAGCTACATTAATAGACTTCACTACCCCTAAATTAGTTTTGTATGAGTATTATATATGTAATATTAGATAATATCGGGAAGACCTTATTCATAGTTATACTATATATAGCATTAATAAAATAATATAATTCGTAATAGTGTATAATAACTATAGTATATAGAATATAACCTCATAATTATATACTAGTATATAGAGTATGCATATAGAAGCATAACGGAGATTATAAAGATTATAGTAGTAACAATACACGTATAATACACGTATATATATAAGTACTTATTTACTCTGTTTTATAATAAAAAAAAATTATCGAATATTACGACACATGTTGTACTAGACGTAAAAATTATAACACGTTTTTTAACATACCCTAGAAATCACGTAATACAAGTATATTATCAAACGCACCATCTTACACCCTTCTGTCCACCCGTAATTTTGATCACTAATATGGATAACTATTGATTTATTCATGTCATCATTTTGTTTACTTAGTAATAAACAAGTTTTATTTTGTTAAAATGCATGGAAAAGAAAACAAGTTTTATATTTTAAAGCCTTTATATAACATAAGTGCAAACTACGTAATCGTTTACATATAAATTTTAGCATCAAAATATATTTTACAATTGTGATTAAAAGAAACATTATTTTAAAAAACATATAATGAATTAAATACAGTATACACCACATAAATTAGACTTGAGGTTGTCCGGAAAACATAAGTGTCTTAACATTATTGAAACTTATTATTTTTATAAAAAAATGTTACATAATGTTGTTACTATATATCATAGAAATTCTATAATGCAGAGTTATTAAAGTCCATAGGAATAATATCACATTATTTTTATTCTTATAGTCATTCTTAGCTATTCCAGTGTCCATTGCTCTCGAAACATTCCGTGGAAGAAGTGTTGATAGATAAAGTCCAGAGTCGGTATCCAATTTCATCAGACCTAGATTCAATTTACTCGATATACACCGTATAAATAGAGCTTCTAACAAAAGAAAAGCTCTTTGAAATGAGATTTCATTTCTTTAATAATTCAAGATTATATTCCGTACTCTGTCGTCAATCTCGATTATTTGAGGATGTTCCAAATACACCAAAACTGAGATATTGATTTGTATGTTAATACTTTGTCCAATAATTTGAGACTCAACCCTATTAATGGTTCCTTTCTTTAGGATATTGAGATGATTAAGCATTCAGGCTGAAAGATCAGCAGATGAGTTATACGTTACGCATATAAATTACTTGTTTTCAGCATATAAGTCTTGAGATCAAACACCTGTACCGTTTATCATGCTTAGCAAGTATACAGTATTGGCAAATAAATTTCGTAAAAAGGACGCGAACATTGAGAATGTGAGTCTTCGTATATCATCTCATAATCACGACCGTATGGTTAACCATTCACGTGCAAACTGATACCTCTAAGGCCAAGAAATGGGTAAATTTAAAGGCAGACTTGTTATAGTTTCCCAGATAAGGCATCGTGTTCTAACAATTTCCTATTAATTACCTTCTGAGCAGGCTACATTGACGAATGTTAGGTATATTATCACTCGATAAGCCTTGGGTAAAGTTAAAAATTTTAGTTTCAAATCTCTTGATTTATGATAATTTAAAAAGTAACCGTCAAAAGAGTTTTTCTCTATTTCCATATGTTTAAATAGGTTTAGTGATAATTCTTCCACTTTTCGTATACATATATCAAGGTATTAAGCCTCCAGTATATTTCGATAGGCTATTGGTGTGGTTGGTTTGTTGCTAAAACAATATTGCTTTTTGACATTTTAGGGCATTTGGGTGGGGGGGGGGGGGGGGAGTGTTAGATCTAGTTACTCTGATGCGGGTGTCCACCTTGAGGGTTAGATAAGTCTTTTTCCTGAGAGAAAATATATTACACCGTTTTAACACGTCCATAATATTCATACGTGTTAATTTTTGATTAGATTGCCGTGGTTTCTATGTTTCTCTACATCTTATAAATTGTAATATCCGGATGATTGTAAATGGGACTCCTTCGCATCTTGAGAATAAATTTAGCAAAGTCTCAATATAACTTCGATAAGGGTAACTTGCAGCTGAAGCTCCTACGAGATGTTATTCATTTAAACACATGAGCTGATTAAAACATTATACAGGCAATTTGTCCTCGGTGGGTATACTATGTGGTCGGTTCCTGTGAGATCTGAAACCATCATTCGTTTACTAACTATAGTCTTAAGAATATAAAAACAACATTCGAAGGCAAGAATATTGAGTCAGAAGTGCAGGGATATTTGTATAGTCGAGATGGTACACTGTATTATGTGATTGCGTGAATGGTTAATACTATAAAATTTGTGATTCACTCACACTGATCTTGGTAAGGGTTCACAAGACAAAGATGATTCCAATTCGCTTCTTACAACAGTCTGGGGCTGGAGGGATGGAGGAAATGCATGCTTGTTCTTGTACATTATCGTCTGACGTTAATGAGTGAGAGAGTATGTTAAACATTCCTTATAATACGGAATAGCTACAGGTTGTCATTATTTTGTAAAAGAAGGTTACCCCTACGTATCATCGTTATTAGAGAGTGAACACGTCAATACATTTTTTTCTTTAGTGGTCCTTTCCTATTTCTCTTTACAGGTTTTTTACGTCGACCTACACCTTGGCCAGTCATCTTATGCGTCGTATTTTTCGTTTAACATCATCTAACATTTTCATCTGAAGCATCGGTTATATCGACGTTTTTACAGCCGTTTCGAGGGTCGACACCCCCAATATATCCTGGATAGTGTCTAATTACGAGTCCCTCGCTGCTTTTTTAGGCAAATTGGTATTTACCTCCTGATTTTAAACAGTGGAATAGCTCTACGAAATAATGAAGCGCAAAAAATCTACCTAAACCATACCCCCTCTGCATTCCTGACCCCCTGAAGACTCGTTCTCTTTCCCATTATGTATTATTTTACCGGAGCTTCCTTTCTTATGTGTACTTTACACACTATGCTGTTCCAACTGTGAATGGGTATGGTTGCCTTCGACATCTCTTATGTACACTCTCACTGTTTTAAAATGAGCATTATTCAGAGGTATATAGTGTACACTAGGAAAACTTATAACTCTGTAATCTTTAGGAAAATGTATCACTCTTAGTAATTGAGCCTTAGTGTTTCCAACATACTGGGGTTCAACAATATCGCTGTAAACATACGCTACACCTGGGTCATGTAACATCTTTTGAAGGGTCACATAGAATCCCAATTCAGTGTTTGCCTTTTGCTAACAAGTTTAATCTAAATATTCTTTCCATCGTAGGGATATAAGTAATAATTCATTTAGAGGTGCTTTTGATATCGTTAATTCTCAATATTGTGTCTTATCAACGTAAGTAACTAACATTGAACGGAACCAGTCTGAAGTGTGGAAAAAATAAATTAAACTTTCTCTGTATCAGGCTTCCTCGAGCTTGAGACTTTAAAGTGATTAGCACATTGTTTTCGTTGAATGTATGTTTTATTAACTATAAATATCTAAAATCTTTTACATATATCGACTTGATTCAAAATTGTTTGGTTTAAAGTCTATGACACGTCAGTAAGGGATTTTATAGGACCTCGGTTTATTAATATCTTTCCAAGAAATATTCTCTATCAATCTCTCACGATAACACCAGATCAGCGTTTTATTTTAATACATTTTTAACATGCTCAACATTTCTAAATATCATAAATGCCATATGTGAATCAGGCATATTCTCTATATTGGCGTCAAGAATTATTTCGCTTAACCCTCCTTCATACATTTCTCGTTCGAGTTTTATTGGACTCAATAACTCTGTAGTAAAGTCTGAATATTTTATTTTCAGGAGTGGTCAGAGTTGTAGGAGTGTAGACGAATGACGGCAACGTTTAAATAGATAATGATCTTCACTCTCCATGTTCGCAAAGTAAACTGGTCAATGTTTCTTAATTTTCACTAGCATTTATATAACTTAAACTTCATAGGATAACCTACCTCATATTGACAAGATACTGTTTATTCTTACTTTCCCTTTAGATCCTAATTTTTTTCTATTTTATATTCGTGACTCGTAGGGTCAAAACGTATTTTCTGTATTTCTGTTTATAAAGAACGCCTCCTTTTAATTTTTTTCACCATCTAAACTCCTCAAGAATAGTAATAATTTAACCTGTCCTCTAGGGAATCTCTGACTGTATCTACTTTAAAAAACTTCTCGTCGACATTACCAGCTTACATAACCTTTTTGCTGAAATTTTCATCAGTCCTGGAAACTCTCACATAATCTCCAGCTTTAACACCCGTGTTATCTTTTATTTTACCCCTTGTGGTGATAGGTACAGCAGGTTTTGTCTTCACCATCTCTATAGGGGAATTCTTAAGTGTTCTATGATAAGACCGATTATAGGAGTAAAGTCTTGTAGTATATCGAAATATTTAAATGTATTCATCTTCGTGAAATATCTATGCATTCTTTCTTTTATAGTTCTTTTTACTCGTTCCACAATTGCAGCCTTATTAACTGAAAATGTGTTGTAGTACCCTATGTCATACTCTGTAACTATTGCTTGAAACTCCCTGCCTAAAAATTCTGTTCCTTTATCAGTCCATATCATTTGGGGACATCTGGCATCTACATTTATAATTTCTCTGACTGATACAGCAACAGTCTTTGATTTTTTATCTTTTAAAGCCCTTAACCATAAGTATCTGGAATATACATCTATCACAAAAAGAATATATTGATACCCCTCGTTGTAAGATTTATATTTTATCATATCTGTCAAATCTAACTGCCATACGTTATCTAAATGCGGGGCTATGGTTTTCCGTGTCGGAAATTTTTTTCGTATAGGTTTATGAAGGGTAAAAGCATCCTCACCTTCTAAATATTTTTTCAATTCTTTTTTATTAATTTGTGGAAAACTTTGAAGCAACCTTGAAAAACCACCGTATAATGGTACGGTTGTTTCACATCAACAGTAATATTATCGACGCGCCTCCATTAGCCTCCATGACTTCCACAATAACGTTACAATAAAAATTATATTCATTTATTACTGATTTTGTGTGTTTTTAATTCAGAATGTCTATATGAAATATTTTATTCTTAACTACAAAATAATATTAACTATTTTAAATTACAAATCTAAAAACATAACATTTGTATATACAGAAAGATAACATAGGTTATATACACAATTTTAAATTACAAATAATACAATCATATAAAAGTACAATAAATAATTAGGGCCTGATCCAATTTGAAACGTTGTATGGTTTTTTTCTTATTCTACCGGCACTTGCACGCTTTGTGTTTCTACTTATCAACTTTAATCTGTCCGAAGCAAAAGAAGTACCCGAGGGACTAGCATCTGGTCTAGGAGACATTGGAATATTATCCAGATCCGACAATCTTTGTTTATTTTGGATTAAAGTTCTCGGGAAATTAATAGTCTGAAGTTCTTGCTTGATCCTGCTCCATCCTGTCACAGGAGCCTTCCTCCAGTCACGCGAGAGATCGGATATCAAGTCAACAATATTCGAACCAGCTATTGTTTCCCCGTCAATGATGATTTGACCATGCTCGTTCCATGTAATCTGATCTTTTTAAAATATTAAATAGAGCTAAACCCGTTTTCTACCACGTATTGGTAAGGTCTTTCTCCGAATACATGTTTAATAATTATCTTTCTCTTTTTTTTTCCCCCACATCTTAGTAATCTGATGCTAGAGCTGAATCTTCCTTAGGTGAATTTAAATAAAACTTTTTGATCTACTAATTTTTGTATAGCATTTTGGTAAATACAGGGTTTCTTTGTTTCATGAATGTTAACATAGAAGTTTAATATTCGATTACAATTCCTTCTCGTAAAGTGTTTTATCTGTTCAAACTTGTGGATTCATATAAACTCAAAAGGCTGCTGTTTGGAGCAACTGCTGATAAGGTTATACCCATCTGTTGACAACTGATGGTTTGATTGAGATTGGTCGATCTGTTGTTGTTTGTTGTTGTTGTTGTTGTTGTTGTTGTTTGTTGTGTTGTTGTTGTGTTGTTGGTTTGTTGTTGTTGAGTTTTTGTTGTTGTTGTTTGTGTTGTAGAGATAGGGTTTCTGTAATTATATTTCATCTTCTCATAATCGTTGTAGGGTAAAACCAATACCTTCTTCATCACTGAGCTAGCCACTTGGATATCAAAGGGGCTATAAAACAGAAAAGAGTAAGGCAGAACACAACCTCCACCTTTTTTGTAACAGCATCTTTTTATTTTTAAGTTTTTCTTACCTTTACCAGCAAGTTTTTTAATGATGTTTCTATGACGTCGCAGCTTTACCTTCTGAGGTTTGTTTAAAGGAACATTTCCTTTATAAGATTTAAACAGACTTCCCATACACACTGGATAATTTTTCATCTTCACAGATCAGTTTACGTTTTTTCAGAAGGTTTCAGGTTTTTTTAAATTTTCTAATAAGAGGTAAATAATCTGCTACTTAGAGTACGTCCTTATTCAGGTATGTTACATTCTGTCTCAACCTCGTTAGGTTAAGATATTTGTACGTCAGCAACACTCTATGAGTGTTCTTAGGATGAAGTTCACAGAGTAAATAACCCGTGAGGTATAGATGTACTCTTTATATACTTTTAGGAACTCTTTTCGTTGAGTAGGGAACATTTGGGTAGCCATAACATTGACCTGACTCATATCTCTTTTTTGACCGAACAGGATTAAATACTGTTTGTTTAAAGACACATCACGCATATACTTATTCTGATATGAAAGATATTCTGTGTTAAAAAATACAGTGAAGTTTAATGATGGAGAAGTAAACTGTAAAGGTTTCTGCTATATCCTCATTCAATTTATGCATCAAGTCGTCAAGGATTATAATTTTATGACCTGGTAAACATTGAATGAGCTTTTTTAATGTCATATAAACCTTCGTGAAATTGAATTACGTCTTTGTAATCTTAAAACTTTTCTTGGTAAACACTGTTTAGCACCATATGATTTTAACCAGGCTTTTGCTCAAATATCTCAACCTCTCTTAAAATGTTTAATAAACATAGAAAGTTTTCCACATCCTGTAGGCCCTGAACAAGACATGTAGCAGGGCACGGAACATTAAATTTACCTACCTCCCATTCTAGGTTGACACCCCTAAAACACTAATGGATAAGAAATAGGATTGGACCTATGTTAATAATTATTTTGGTTCACTAGATCAAATAGTATCAATAGATCAATAGATCAATAGATCAAAATAGATCACGGGTGGACAGAAGGGTGGTAAGATGGGTGGTTTTGATTTACTGATTTACTTGATTTTAGGGTTACTAAAAAACGATATTAACTATGAACATGAATCAGATAGATCAATAGATAAATAGATCATAGCTGGTTTAGGAGGGTGGTTTATGGTTGGTTTATTTACTTGATTTAACGCTTTAGGGTACGTAATTAACGAGTATAAACATGACATGAATTCAATAGAATCAATAGATCAATAGCATCAATTAGTTGGTTAGGATAGGAGGATAGAGTGGGTGGTTTTGATTTACTGATTTTTACTGCTTTAGGGTACGTAAACGCTATATACATGACATGAATCAATAGTATTAATAGAGATCATAATGGACAGGAGGGTGGTGGTATGGTGGTTTGATTTACTGATTTACTTGTTTAGGGGGTATGTAAAAACGTAAATTTTAACGTTATAAACATGAATAGCATAAATTTTTTTTTTAGTAAAAACAAAAATAAATTATATATATATATATATATATATATATATATATATATATATATATATATATATATAATATATATATATATTATATATATATATATATATTTATATATATAATATATATATATATATATATATATTTATATATATATATATATATATATTATATATATTATATATATTATTTTATATTATATTATACTATATATATATTATATACTATATATATATATATATATATATATATATATATATATTATATATATATAAGATAATAAATATATTATATATATATATATATATAGTAGTATATATATATCTATATAATATATATATATTATATTATATATATAATATATATTATATAATATATATATATTATATATAATAATATTATAGATTCAGTATTATTTAGATAAGGAGTTCGAAGCCGATAAGAATTATTGCTTAATATATATAAGTCTGAGAGGTTTCACTCGTGGCCTCGGTAACACAGTCGAATAAGTAAAAGGTTTCGATT
>JABUQX010004994.1:7500-22500 GCA_015478945.1 Trachelipus rathkii
AAATTGCAAAGTCTTACAATAATAATTCTCTTATTTTTTTTTTGCGGACATTTTTGAAGCAAAACAAAATGACGTAAATTACATACATAAATATAATAATATTATGCAAAAATCGAAGAAAACGGAAATAGGGAAGAATAGTAGCTATTTAAATAAAACGCTTTTAACACAAGATTATTAAAAATAGCACTAATCCGTGCCCAAAGCATTTGGCGGATATCATATCTGTGAATTTTAAAGTATAATTATTTATAAAATATTATGTTTATAAATGGTACTGGCTTAAAAATATTATACATAATAAATAATATTTTATAACAAAATATTTAATAAAAAAATAAATAATTAAAATTTACTAAATATACTTTTAGAAATTAAAAAATAAAGAAAAAAAAAGAGAGAAACTTGAAATATTAAAATATAAAAAGAAAAAAATGGTTAATAAAAACTTAATGTTGATATTTAATTTGGGTATTTTAATTATATATATATATATATATATATTATATATATATATATATATATATATATATTATATATATATATATATTATATATATATATATATATATATATATATATATATATAGTATATATATATATATATAATATATATATATAATAGAGAGAGAGAGAGAGAAAGAGAGAGATAGCACGAGTAGTAAAAAGTTGCTGGAAGTAGTAGGAACGACATATTGCTCGTGTTGGTCATTTTGACCCCACAGCGGGCAGGAACCTTGACCTTTTTTGAGGCCAATTTTTTACCTGCCTTGACCTTTTTTTGACGCGCGACTTTTGGGTCCTTTGACCTTTTGTTTTGGCCTTGACATTTTGGCCTTACCTTTTTGGCGCCCTTTCGAGAAAAGGGTGCGCCAAACGGTTGCGTAGCAACCGTTGTACGT
The DNA here is from genome assembly GCA_015478945.1 of Trachelipus rathkii. Lineage (NCBI taxonomy): Eukaryota > Metazoa > Arthropoda > Malacostraca > Isopoda > Trachelipodidae > Trachelipus > Trachelipus rathkii. The sequence continues at coordinate 8,402 of JABUQX010004994.1, forward strand.
AGTGCCCCCTATTTTGGCCCCCCCTTTACGGACTTAGCCCCATTTTTTTGAGAACCGGATTTTTTTGAGAACCGGATTTTTTGAGAGAGCCAAATTTTTTGAGAACCCAAATTATTTGAGAGAACCCGGATTTTTGAGAACCCGGACTTTTTGGCGACCCTAATTTTTGGCAACCCTAATTTTTTTGGCTAACCCTATTTTTTGGGCAACCCTAATTTTTTCGGCACCCTAATTTTGCAACCCTTCGAAGAAAGGGTTCGCGCCAAAAGGTGCGTCAGCACCGTTGTAGCATGTCCCCCCTAATTTTTTCGGTACCAACCTTTGGTCTTCCATGGGGTCAATTTTGGCCACCCAATTTTTCTGACCACCCTTTAGGGCCTTAGCTATTTTTTGGATTTTCGGTAACATACTACACACTGCGGCGCTCGCGCGCGCACGACACCACATAGCACACACACACACACCACACACCACACACACACATACATACCTACCCTAACCCTAACCTAACCTAACCTAACCTCACCTAACCTAAGGCCTTCACCTAGCCTAACCTAACCTAAAACCTAACCTAACCTAACAACCTAACCTAACCTACCTAATCCTAACCTATCCCACCTAGTTAACTTACCCAACTAACCTAACCTAACCTAACAACCTAACCTAACCTACCTAACCTAACTAACCTAACCAAACGCAACCTATCCTAACCTAACCTAACCTAACCTACCCAACCTAACTAACCTACCTACCCAACCTAACCTAACCTAACCTAACCTAACCTAACCTAACCTAACCTAACCTAACCTAACCTAACCTAACCTAACCTAACCTAACCTAACCTAACCTAGCCTGCACCTACACCTAGCCTCCACCCAGCCTTTCACCTAGCCCTACACTACACCTAGCATCCACTCGCCTTCACTACACCTACACTAGACTCCACCCACCCTTCACCTAGCGTACACCTATACCTAACCTACACGTGCCCCTACAACTTTGATGTCTTAACCTTGTTTTGCCATGATATTTCAGCCTTGAACCTGCCATATACCATGGGTCAAATTTGACCACGCTAACTTAATGGCTTTGATGGTTCCCAATCACCGTAAGAAGGTACCTAGGGATGTTCTATTAGTGTTCTATGAGTATTCTATGAGTGCCTGGTGAGTGCCAGGTGAGTGCCAAGTGAGTGCCAATGAGTGCCAATGAGTGCCAAGTGAGTGCCATGAGTGCCAAGTGAGTGGCCACATAGTGCAATGTGAGTGCCCACTAGTGGCCATAAGTGAGTGCCACTTTTTTCAAGCCTTTTTCTAGCCTCCCCTGAGCCCCGAATACCCCTAATATGGGTGTCTACCCCCTAGGTAATAAAGTATGAGGAATCGATTGGTGTATATAACAAGTTGCTAGAGATGCTTCCTACTATGAGTTAGTATTTTTCTACCACTTTATAGCCTATATATATATAATATATATATATATATATATATATATATATATATATATATATATATATATATATATATATATATATATATATATATATATATATATATATATATATATATATATATAATATATTATATATTACTTGCCACCCCCCTAGTTAGTATTTTTCTAACAATTATACACACATTCACTATGACACTTAACACTCGGACACTTATAAGCATACTTACACTTATAAGCACTTACACTCTCCAAAGACACTTACATTAAACCATATACAATTTCACTCATACCCACAACACAGATAACACTTCACTCAACAAAAAACTCGAATATTTTCGAATGTCTCAACTTTCGATGCCTCATCTTTGATGCCTCAAACTTGGATGCTCAGCATTAATTATGCCTCAGCATTGATGCCTCAATTTGAAGGTTCATCTTTGATGACTCCTTTGATGAAGTCATCTTTGATACCGTCTATATTGATGATTCACTTGATGAAATCATCTTTGATGGCTCATCTTTTGTCTACCTCTAGATCATAAGCTAACCACCAGGCGCCGTCTGCGCCTCACGCGCGGAAGGCTGTACAACCCCGCACCCGCCAGAGTGCCTCCCGCGCGTCCCACCCGCTCGCGTGCGCCCGCAGGCGCAATATTTCCGCGTACCCGCTCGCCGCGAGCGCCGCAGGCGCAATCTTTCCGCGTTCCCGCCCGCCGCGAGCTCCCGCAGGCCGCAATATTCCTGCGGGAATGAAAAATAATATATAATATGAGAGTCATTCATTTTTATTTATACTTAAACATTTCAAAGAATTTCTTTTCAAATATACTATGAGTCATTCATTTTTATTTCATACTTAAAACCATTTTTATTAAAAAAAAATTTCGCAGAAAATAAAACTCGGTAACTCATTACAGACCTATTATTTAACACATATATTTATTAACATTATTTTTACTTAATACTTTTTACTTAATACTTTTTAATTTATAAATTTTTAAAAATTGTATGTAAGAAGTTTCTTTGAATTCAGAGTGTTTCTGGATATATAATCATTTTATTTTACTACAAATTTGTAACGACAAATTTTAACTATAATACTATTGAACATTACACTACCTTAAAGCAGTAAATCAGTAAATCAATAGAGGTGTTACCTGACCCAAAGGGGGGATTAGTATGCTTTTGTTTTACTGCTTTACTGCTTTAACTCATGTTTTACTGCTTTAACTCATGTTTTACTGCTTTAACTCATATGTTTTACTGCTTTAACTCATATATTTATTAACATTACATACCTTAAAGCAGTAAATCAGTAAATCAATAGAGATGTGACCTAACACCAAGGGGGGGATTAGTATGCTTTTGTTTTACTGCTTTACTGCTTTAACTCATGTTTTACTGCTTTAACTCATGTTTTACTGCTTTAACTCTCTGCTTTACTGCTTTAACTTTCTGCTTTACTGCTTTAACTCACCTACATTACATACCTTAAAGCAGTAAATCAGTAAATCAATAGAGGTGTTACCTAACACCTAGGGGATTAGTATGCTTTTGTTTTACTGCTTTACTGCTTTAACTTTCTGCTTTACTGCTTTAACTTTCTGCTTTACTGCTTTAACTTTCTGCTTTACTGTTTTAACTTTCTGCTTTACTGTTTTAACTTTCTGTTTTACTGCTTTAACTCATATATTTATTAACATTATGTTTTCTTTTATTTTGTTTTAATACTTTTTATTTATTTTATTATTATTTTTATTTATTTTATTATTATTTTTATTATTATTTTATTTTGTTTTAATACTTTTTATTTTTATTCTTTTTATTCTTTTTATTTTATTTTTATTATTTTACTTTTATTATTATTTTATTTTTGTTTTAATACTTTTTATTTTTTAATTCCTTTTATCTTTTATTTTATTTTTATTATTTTACTTTTATTATTATTTATTTGGTTTTAAATTTCTTTTTATTTTTTTCTTTTTATTTTTTTTATTTTATTTTTTATTATTTTACTTTTATATTATTGTTAATTTTATTTATTTTTATATTATCACTTAGTGTTATTACTTCATGCCTAATGTTATTATTATTTAGAACACACACCACAACAACACCCACAACACACACACCACACTTAACACTTAACACACATTCAACTATGAACTTTAAACATTTACCCATAGACCATTAACATTACACTTATACACACACACACACAGATTTAGCTTACACTCACACACAGATTTCCTTACACTCGCACCGAAAAATTTTTAAAACTTTTAAAACAAGCTTTTCCCCCACACAGATTTACTTACCACACATCAACAACACACACGCCAGATTTACTTACAACACAGATTTACTTACACTCACACAGATTTACTTTACACTCACACACAGATTTTACTTATACACACATACAGATTTACTTACACACACAGATTTACTTACCCACACAGATTTTACTTACAGAACACACCACAGATTTAACTTACACACACGACACACACACAACGTACAGTCACTTACACACCCACACACACGCACACTCACTTACACATATAACGTATAATTTATTAAAACATTTTATGTTTTAATTAAACACGTACATTTATATTACTCATTCAAATATAACTAAAATTATTTCAAAGTTTCTTAAAACTTCTATAATAAATCAATCTTATCTTTGAACAAGAATTACTTATTCATGTTAATACTTTTTGTTTAACATTTTATAACTAAACAAGTATAAAAAATAAGCAAATAAGTTCTTCTCTGCTACATAAACATGTATTTTATTAAATCATTCTAAGATTTTTATTTAAAAATAACAATTATGCACTTACATTTATATTATTCGCTCGATGTTAACTAAAAATATTTCAAAGTTTTTTTAAATAATTTGGATTTTCTTTATTATTATCTATGTACATTGACAATCCAACACGAGAAAACACAACAACCCGCACTCCTTACAGATACGAAACTGACCTCTCTCTCTGTAAAATGGGTTGAAATAACTACTTTAGCCCTAAATTTAGGATAATCCTTTTTGTACCCCCGGCCGGGGCGATTTAGGCCTAATACAAGGTCAAAATATATTTCAAACTGCCCTTTTTCTGTAAAATGTGGTGGAATAACTACGTTAGGCCTAAATTTAGGCTAAATTTAGGATAAGCCTTTTTGTATCACAGGCGGATTTAAGCCTAATACCAGGTCAAAAGGTAATTCCAGTATAGACAAGAATCGAGAATCAATGTTATTATTTTATAAATATATTTCAAACTGAAACATGCTGGATCGGTAAGATCCTTTAAACAGGTAAGAAAGAAATGCTTACCTTTTCTTGTGAGTGGACGGAGTAATCCTTATCTGCTATAGACCTCGTGTGATTGGTCGAGAATTATTTTTATCGCTTTTTGGTTTTAAGGTATGAAAAGCATGTTTTTCATATCCTAGGCCCTACCTGCTGATTGGATGAATTGAGCAGGTGTGTTTTATTATCCTTTAGACCCAAACTCATTTTGAAATCATACTTGTTTTGGCTATTTCATTATTTCTCTCCCAACTTCTAAAAGTGTTCTATTTTCACTACAGTGTATATCATGTTTCACCTTAACAGGTATACCTCAATACAAGACATATTGTACAATGGGAAATCAAGATCCCCGATAGTAGGGTTTCATTCTTTATAAAAGAAAGCCCGATGGATTTGAATTTTTCAAGTGTGCTACCCCATTCACCATGTTATAATACCAAGCGTATTTTCGTGGGTCCAGATGAATTACTTTGTATATGTAATCACACTGAAGATTGGCTTACAGAATACTTTAAACCAAGCTTCAGCTTTAAACTGCCCACTGACACAGTTATTAGCCTGTGGCGAAGAAACCCAGCGTAAGCAACTTACTCTTCATTTTATAAACATCAAAACATAATCAGCTTGGAAGTTAGATTATGGGAGAGAAATAATGAAAAAACCGTATTTGAACCTACATCATTTGGATTCTACATTTCAGGCCTAATGCAACTGAAATATATGCTAGAGGTACGTAGGCGAATGTTAATGCAGATGAAGAGACATAATGTGTTATTTAATATACGTACGCGTAATTCACATTACATGTTTTACCAGACATACCTACGCATTTAAGAAAACCTGATCGATGATCCTACGCACATCATCGACCGCGTTTCCTAAGTTCTATAGACGTACAAAAATTCATTTATCTACCTTAAGAAAACAATTGGCAGGGAAAGTTAATTATGCAGGTGGACGCCGAATGTAAATATACTCTGATATCTGAAGCGGGAACTTTTTACGTAATGTGTTAACTGAATGTATTAATGAGACAACGAAACTCTATCATCGATAATGATATAACTGATTGGCATAAAATTTGCAAAAGATTTAAAGATTTTAATATAAGTAGGCGTAAAACATCATGTGGAAGTGTAATATATAATAATATTCATATTCCTGTATTATATTTAATGTTAACCTTATATATAAACCATTAATATATTTAACACGTTTGTATATATTTAATGTTATCGCCTATATATATATAATATATTATATATATATTATATATATAATTAGTATATATATAATATATATATATATATATAATTATATATTATATATATATATATTTATATATATATATATATATATATATTTATATATCTATATTATATATATATATTACTGTAAGCTAATGATTATTAAATTTCTATTATAGTATAGTTTTTATTATCCTTATTTTTACTTTCCTAAATAAATATTTAAATTATTTTAAGAGTTTAAATAAACGAACTCCAGGTTCAGGATATGAAAAAACATGTTTTTCATTCCTTAAAACCAAAAGGATAAAATAATTCTCCGACCAATCACATACGAGGTCATATAGAAATAAGGATTACTCGTCCACTCACAAGGAAGGTAAACATTTCCTTCTTACCTGATCAAAGGATCTTTACCGGTCCAGCATGTTTCAGTTTGAAATATATTTAATAAATAATAACATTGATTCTCGATTCTTGTGTCTATACTGGAATTACCTTTGACCTGGTATTAATAGGCTTAAATCCGCCTGTGATACAAAAAGGCTTATCCTAATTTAGGCCTGAATTTAGGCCTAACGTAGTTATTGCATCACCATTTTACAGAAAAAAGTCAGTTTGAAAATATATTTGACCTGGTATTAGGCCTAAATCTGCCCGGGGACAAAAAGGAATTATCCTAAATTTAGGGCTAAAAGTAGTTATTTCAACCCATTTTACAGAGAGAGGTCAGTTTTCGTTCTTGTAACGAGTGCGGGTTGTTGTGTTTCTCGTGTTGGATTGTCAATGTACATAGATAATAATAAAGAAAATCCAAATTATTTAAAAAAACTTTGAAATATTTTTAGTTAACATCGAGCGAATAATATAAATGTAAGTGCATAATTGTTATTTTTAAATAAAAACTTAGAATGATTTTAATAAAATACATGTTATGTTAGCAGAGAAGAACTTATTTTGTTATTTTTATACTTGTTAGTTATAAAATTTATAAACAAAAAGTATTAACAGTTAATAATAAATTCTTTGTTCAAAGATAATGATTGATTTATTATAGAAGTTTTAAGAAACTTTGAAATAATTTTAGTTATATTTGAATGAGTAATATAAATGTACGTGTTTAATTAAAACATAAAATGTTTTAATAAATTATACGTTATATGTGTAAGTGAGTGTGCGTGTGTGTGGGTGTGTAAGTGAGTGTGCGTGTGTGTGTGGTGTGTGTGGTGTAAGTAAATCTGTGTGTGTCTGTAAGTAAATCTGTGTGTGTAAGTAAATCTGTGTGTAAGTAAATCTGTATGTGTGTATAAGTAAATCTGTGTGTGAGTGTAAGTAAATCTGTGTGTGTAAGTAAATCTGGGTGTGTGTGTGTGTGTGTGTGTAAGTAAATCTGTGTGGGAGTGTAAGTAAATCGGTGTGAGTGTAAGTAAATCTGTGTGTGAGTGTAAGTAAATCTGTGTGTGTGTGTGTGTGTGTGTATAAGTGTAAATGTAAGTGTCTATGGGTAAATGTAAGTGTCATAGTGAATGTGTATAAGTGTATGTGTGTGTGTGTGTGTGTGTGTGTGTGTGTGTGTGTGTGTGTTCTAAATAATAATAACAATAGGCATGAAGTAAATAACACTAAGTATAATAATAAAAATAATAAAAATAAAATAATAATAAAAGTAAAATAATAAAAATAAAATAAAAAGAATAAAAAGAATAAAAATAAAAAGTATTAAAACAAAATAAAATAATAATAAAAGTAAAATAATAAAAAAAAAATAAAAAGAATAAAAATAAAAAGTATTAAAACAAAATAAAAATAATAAAAATAAAATAATAAAAATAAAATAAAAAGAATAAAAAGAATAAAAATAAAAAGTATAAATAAAATAAAAATAATAAAAAAAATAATAATAAAATAAATAAAAATAATAAAAAATAAATAAAAGTATTAAAACAAAATAAAAGAAAACAATAATGTTAATAATATTGAGTTAAAGCAGTAAAAATAGAAAGTTAAAACAGTAAAGCAGAAAGTTAAAGCAGTAAAGCAGAAAGTTAAAGCAGTAAAGCAGAAAGTTAAAGCAGTAAAGCAGAAAGTTAAAGCAGTAAAGCAGTAAAACAAAAGCATACTAATCCCTATAGGTGTTAGGTAACACCTCTATTGATTTACTGATTTACTGCTTTAGGTATGTAATGTAGGTGGTTAAGCAGTAAATATGTGAGTTAAAGCAGTAAAACATATGAGTTAAAGCAGTAAAACATGAGTTAAAGCAGTAAACATGAGTTAAAGCAGTAAAGCAGTAAAACAAAAGCATACTAAATACCCCCTTGGTGTTAGGTCAGCATCTCTATTGATTTACTGATTTACTGATTTAAGTATGTAATGTTATAAATATATGAGTTAAGGCAGTAAAACATATGAGATAAAGCAGTAAAACAATGAAGTAAAGCAGTAAAACATGAGTTAAAAGCAGTAAAGCATGTAAAAAGTTTTAAACAAAAAAAAAACACAATTAATTGATGATGTTATAACAGAACTCATTGATTTAACTGATTTACTTGCTTTAAGGTTGTAATGTTAATGTTTTAGTAAAATTTCGTACAATTGTAGTAAAATAAAATGATTATATATCAGACACTCTGATTTTTTTCTTCTTAATACAATTTTAAAAATTTAATAAATTAAAAAATAAGTAAAAGTATTAAGTAAAAATACATGTTAATAAATACTATGTGTTTAAATAATAGGTCTGTAATGAGTTACAGTTTTAAGTTCGCGAAAATGTTTTTAATAAAAATGTTTAAGTATGAAATAAAAATGAATGACTCATAGTATATTTGGAAAGAAATTCTTTTTGAAAATTGTTTTTAAGTTTATGGGAAATAAAAATGAATGATCATATTATATATATTTTTTCATCCCGAGGAATATGGCGGCCTGCCGGGCGCTCGCCGCGGGCGGGAACGCGAAATTGGCGCCTGCGGGGCTCGCGGCTGGGCGGGTCGCGGAAATATTGCGCCTTGCGGGCGCACGCGGCGGGGTGGGGACGCGGCGGGACGCCCCTGCGGGTGCGGGTTGTCAGCCTTCGCGCGGAGGGGCATGCGGCGCCCTGGTGGGTAGCTTATGATCTAGGGTAGCAACAGAATGACATCAAAGATGATTCATCAAAGATGAATCATCAATATAGACGGTATCAAAGATGACTTCATCAGAAGTCATCAAAGATGAACCTTCAAAATTGAGGCATCAAGTTGAGGCATCAAAACTTGAGGCATCAAAGTTGAGGCATCAAAGTTGAGGCATCAAAGTTGAACCATCAGAGCCTCGAGTGTGTGAGTGTAAGTTGTATCTGTGGTGTGGTATAGTGTATTGTTATATGGTTATGTAAGTGGTCTATGGTTTAATGTAAGTGTCTATGGCAAGTGTAAGTGCTTATAAGTGTCCTAGTGTTTTTAAGTGTGTCATAGTGAATGTGTGTTATAAATAATAATTCGTGTGTAGGTTGTGTGCAAGTTAATATATATATATATAATATTTATTATTATTTTAATGTTATGTAGTTTTACTTAGAAATATTTTATTTTATAATAAAAAATATTATTAAAAGATTTATATATAATATATAATAAATAAAATATTATTATAAACCAAAAATAATATAAATTATTATTCTTTGAAGAAAAATTACAAAAGTTATTAATTAATTAAATTAACATATTATATTTAATTAGATAATTTATAAATTAAAATATAATTATAATATAATAAAATTATATAATAAATCAATAAAATAATTAAATAAAAATTATAAAATAAACATAAAAATATTTAAATTTTACCGTAAAATATTTATTTGCATTAGTATTATATAAAAAATAAATATAAATAAAATCTAAAAAATTATTAAATAATTAAAAAATAAATAAAAATTAGAAAATAAATTAAATTAATTTTATTAAAAAAAACAATATATTAATAATATATAATAATAATAAAAAATAAAATATAAATTTACTATCAATACAATAATATTTTAAATATTATAAAATATTAATATAACTAAATTAAAGAATTTATAATATAATTATATATTCATAATTATTGAAGAAAGAATAAATAATTTAATTTTATATCATTACAATTATAATATTTATTAAATAAAAATATATTAATATATAATATATATAAATTAATATAATAATTATAATTACTAATAATATAAATTAAAAAATAAAAAATTAATAAAAAAAATAATATATAAAATATTTAAATTAAATAAATAATAAAAATTAATATATATTTTTATTAAAAAAATTATATTAATTTAATAAAAATTAAAAAAATTTTAAAAAAATAAATATATTATCTGGATATTAAATAAATAAATAATAAAATAAAAAATATAAAATATAATAAATATATTTATTAAGATAAAATAAGTAGTATTTATATAATTTTTAAAAAAATTAATAATATTAAATTATTATTTATATAATTTAAATATTTTTAATATATATATTATCATATTTAAGTAAAAAAATAAAATTTAATTAATAGTATAAATTAAATATATATGAATATTTATATTTATTATATGTATAATTTATATATATTAATAAAATTATATTATTATTATTTTATAACATAAATATTAATAAAATAATTAATATTTTTTTTATTTTATTTTATTATATATATAATTGTATTAATTAATTTAAATACCTTTAATATATATATATATTATAATTATATATATATAATATTATATAATTATCTATATATATATTATATATATTATATTATCTATTTATATATATATTATATATATATATATATAATATCTTATATATATGTATATATTAATATATTATATATTATATTATATATATATTTATATATTATAATATATATATATATATATATATATATCACGGCTATAGGGTAGAAAATACTAACTCAAGTAGGAAGCATCCCTAGCATTGTAATATACACCATCGATTCCCTCATACCTTATTACCTAGGGTAGATCCATATTAGGGCTATTGGCGGCTCAGGGGAGGCAGAAAGCTTGAAAAAGTGGACTCAGATAAGCAACTATAACAAATGAGCACTCACAACTGGACTATTGGTCACTGGCACATCATTGGCACTCACTGGATCATTGGCACTCATTGGCACTGACTTGGAACTCACCTGGCACTCACCTGGCAGTCTGAATACTCATAGAACATAATGACTCCGTAGTACCTTTACGGTGATTGGGACTCAACAGGCCATCAAGTGTGGGTCAACCATTGCACTCATACTACTGGCAGGGTCAACGCGCAATATATGGTCACAGGGTTAGAACATCAAAGTTGTCACGGCGCGCAGTGCACGTGGGCCGGTGCGCTGGCTAGTTGCCGTCGGGGTGGTCGGTGTAGGTGTGGCCGGTGGCGGTGGTAGCCAGGCGCACGGTGAGGCTGGGTGAGCCAGGGTGTAGCCTAGCTGACGCTGGGTGGATAGGTTAGGTTAGGTAGGTAGGTTAGTTAGGTAGGTTAGGTTAGGTAGGTTAGGTTAGGTTAGGTTGGTTAGGTTAGGTGTAGGTTAGGTTAGGTAGGTTGGGTAGGTTAGGTTAGGTTAGGTTAGATCGGTTGTTAGGCTTACGCGCCCTTGTTAAGCGCCTTCGTTAGGTTCCGTTAGGTTGTTAGGTTAGGTTAGGTTGGTTAGGTGGTTAGGTTAGGTGAGGTAGGTAGGTTAGGTTAGGTTAGGTTAGTTGGTTAGGTTAGGTTTAGGTTAGGTAGGTAGGCCTAGGTGAAGGCTAGGTTGGTTAGGTTGGTTCGGTTAGTTAGGTTAGGTAGGTATGTAGTGTTTGTGTGTGTGTGTGGTGTGTGTGTGTGTGTGTGTGGTGTGTGTGTGTGTGTGTGTGTGTGTGTGTGTGTGTGGCGCGCGAGCGCCCGCGTGTGTAGATGTTACCGAAATATCAAAAAATAGGGCCTAAAGGGTGGTCAAAATTAGGGTGGCCAAAATTGACGCCATGGAGACCCAAGGGTTGTCGAAAATTAGGGTGGGACTGTTACACGTGCTGACGCAACCGTTGGCGCAACCTTTTCGAAGGGTTTGAAAATTAGGGTTGCCGAAAAAAATAGGGTTGCCAAAAAATAGGGTTTTGCCAAAAAATTAGGGTTGCCGAAATTGCACCCTGGAATACAAAAGGGTTCTAAAAAGACCCATGGAAGATCAAAGGGTTGGTCTCAAAAATTTGGGTTCTCATAAAATTAGGGTTCTCAAAAATTAGGGTTCTCAAAAATGGGGCTAAGTCCGTAAAGGGGGGCCAAAATAGGGGGGCCACTAGTACAACGGTTGCTACGCAACCGTTTGGGCGCCCTTTCTTCGAAAGGGCGCCAAAAAGGTAAGGCCAAAAGGTAAGGCCCAAAGGTCAAGGCCCAAAAGGTCGCGGTCAAAAAAGTCAAGGCAGGTATTGGGCTCAAAAAGGCCTCAGGTAGGTTCCTGCCCGCTGTGGTCAAATGACACACGACAATATGTGTTCCTACCTGCTGGAGTCGCACTGATATATATATATAATATTATATTAATAATTTATATTATTTATATATATTATTATTATTATAATATTAATTATATTATTTATATATATTATATAACTATATATATATTAATATATATATATATATATATATTATTATAATATATACTCCTAACATTGAATACCGTGAAAAATAATCTACCATTGATACCAATTTCAAAATATAATAAAAAAGGTGAATTTCTGCAAAGAATTCTTCTTCTTGCTCTTTTAGCAGTAAAATGATTAATAATTTCATTTGATTATATTGTATACCTATGATGAATACTCATTACAGACAGTTATGTTAGTCCTTCCTCTCCTGTAGAATTTAGAAAGGATGTCCTGAACCTTTTTAGATGAGAGGAATATCTTTCTGGAGTGAACGTTGTGAGTGAGTGAGATAGATGTTAAAATCTTTATCAATCCAAATGTGACTGTATGGATTGAGTTTATCTAATTCATAAAATTCATAAAAATTTCAATATTGTAATTGGTAAGTATGGATCCTACGTCTCACGAACCTTTCTCCTGGATGGAAAAATCATGAAGAAAAGAAATTTTAATAGCTTTGTCTTTTCATTTTACATTGGTTCTGACATGAGGAACTCAAATTTCTTAATTAACAGAAAGTTAAAGTTCTGTTTCATTCCAAAGAGCTTCCAAATTTTTAATAATAATTTTTTATAAAACTTGGAAAAATATCCCATTTTAAATTTTCATTATGATTAAGAAGAGTTGCTGTCACTAGTGATGAAGACTGCAATGTTGGACATATCGAAAAAGTGAAGGAGAGAAAAGTTGAAGTAATAAATTAACTTATAACAAATTATCTCATGGTTACAGATTTAAAAGATTTATGGTTTTTAAAGAGGGATCAATGCTTTGATCTTTTTATTAAGCTTCAACAATTGCATTAGTAAAATTCTAAATAGCAACAATCCTTCGTAACTCTCCACCCACTTTGTTTCCCACAGTCGCGTTAGGTTTTTCAATTTTGTCTCTGGAAAATCTTTCCAATGTTTTCTATTAAAATAGTTGCATGGACATGAATTAAAACAGTGTCTAACTGTTTTCACGCTGTTAGCAAATTTTCTAATGTGTTGTACTCTTCATGAATGTTAACAGCAATAAACATGCAATATTGCTGGATATTAACAACATCTTGAATATCTTTAAAACTTTAAAGGTTCTCCTTTTGTGCTTCCAGAGCCACTGAACTCAAGAAATCTTCACAAACCTCAAATATTTTCCTAATTTCTATTAGTGTATACTATAATTTTCTTTGATTTTATTTTTATTATTCATATAAATTAAAGTTAATGGACTCGGGACATAAATTTTTTTTAGAGTTTAATATTGTCTGGGGGAGTTCAAACCCCCTGATTCCCCCCTCCAGACTACGTACTATATATATATATATATTATATTATTATATATATATATATATAATATATAAATATATATATATATATATTATAATATATATAATATATATATTATATATATATAATATATATAT
>JABUQX010004994.1:30000-32500 GCA_015478945.1 Trachelipus rathkii
ATTTTTAAATGATATGATGAAATATTTTGGGAATGTTTTGTTGAGAATGTTTTGAATGAGTAATTGAATTTATAATTCAAATGAAAAAATAATTGAAAAGAGATTGAAGTTTTTAATGTTTAAAAAATGTTCAACGTTTAACTACATATCTTTTTAGATGATTAATCACTTTTAACAACTCTAATAATGAGAAATATTCATTTCATTTAACATTATCATTTCGGTACTTATCAATAAGATTTTTTCAAAATGAGAATGAAACACTCAAAGGCTCAGGTAATAGGCTCAGGTAATACCGAAAAAAACAATGAAAACTTTAAACAATATGCGAATAAATTGTTTATTTTATTCCTAAAAAGAAAATAAAAAATGGAAAGTAAAACACAGGAGTAGTAAAAAAATATAATTCTGTATCTTTCGATATACTCAGCTATAAAAACATGATAATAATAATAATAATAATAATAATAATAATAATAATAATAATAATAATAATAATAATAATAATAATAATAATAATAATAATAATAATAATAATAATAATGATAAAATCTGATAATAATATATAATAATAAAATAATAATAATAATTAATAATAATAATTAATAATAATAATAATAATTAAATAAAATAATAATAATAAATAATCAATATAATAATGAATAATAATAATAAATATAATAATAATAATAATAATAATAACACAAATAAATAGATATAAAATAATAATAATAAATAATAAATACATTAATAATAATAATAATTTTAATTAATATAATATTAATAATATAATAATACAATAATAATCAAATAATAATAATAATAATAATAATAATAATAATAATAATAATAATAATAATAATAATAATAATAATAATAATAATAATAATAATAATAATAATAATTAAAATAATGAGAATAATAAATGATAAAAAATAATAATAATAAAATAATATATAATATAAATATAATAATAATAATAAAATAATAATAATAATAATAATCAATAATAAAATAAATTAATAATAATAACTAATAACAATAATAATATAAATAATTTAATAAATAATAAATAATAAATAATAATAATGATAAAGAATAAGAATATTCATGTTAATAATAATAATAATAACAATTAATATTTTCATAATAATAATAATAAATAATAATAATTTAATAAATATAATAATAATGAATAATAATAATAGAATAAAAATAATAATGAAACATAAAATAATAATAAATAATAATTAATAATAATAATTATTATTATAATAATAATAATTATTATAATAATAATTATAATAATTATAATAATTATAATAATAATAATAATAATAATAATAATAATAATTATTATAATAATAATAATTATTATTAATTAATAATTAATAATGTACTAATAATAATAATAATAATAATATAATAATAATAATAATAATAATTAATAAATAATAATATATAATAATAATAATTAATAATTTAATAAACCAAAATCAATAATAATAATATAATAATAATAATAATAATTAATAATAGATAATATTAATAATAATAATAATAATAATAATAATAATAATAATAATAATTAATAAATAATAATAATAATAATAATAATAATAATAATAATAATAATAATAATAATAATAATAATAATAATAATAATAATAATAATAATACAAATTAAGAAAATGAGAATAAATAAATGAAAATAAATAATCAAATAAATAATTAAACAAATAAATAAATTTGAAGTTTATTTGCCAAAATTATTTTTATTTAAACAAGAAACGTTCAAATTGCTGTTTAAATGTTTTCTTTAAAACATGTTTTTGTCTAAGATAATTTTTTAAAAAAATCTTCCGTAAATTTTTCATCATCAGGGTATTCTGATCTCAGTTCTTCATTTGGAACGTAAAATGTTCCATTAAACTTTCTGAAATATTTTCCAATTTCAGGATGCTCATATGGACTAGAATCCTTCCTCACGAATATTTCTTTTTCGGTTAATTCAAGATTTTTGAAACCATCAGAAGACAAAAGTTTATAAAATATTATTTGTTTTCTGTACTCCCTCTCTGTATTGGTAATATTTTTACATTGGGAATGCTGTTGATATTTGAAAATTAATTAATATAAATTGATAATTTCTCCTTTTTTTTAATTTGATTTTTATAAATTTTTAATTAACAATTCAAAAAATATTTAATTTTATTTAATTCCAAAGCTATTTCATGGTTCTCTAAAATTGCAATAGACTTAATTTAAAAAAAATTAATAATGAAAAAATTGTTTGTGTTGTAGAAGAAGAAAGTACTTACCAACGTCCATCCAATAATGACACCGGTATAATTCGTTTCTAAATTACCCACTATCATTCCTGTGGCAAATCTAGCATCATATTTCTTTCTAATTTTGGGGATAATTTTTTTCGGTCCTTCAAGATGTTGAAGCATTAATTGTTCAGCTTCTCTTGAAATGGAGTTAGTGTTCATACCAG
>JABUQX010004994.1:37500-45000 GCA_015478945.1 Trachelipus rathkii
AATAAAATAAATAATAATAATAATTAATAATTATTAATTTAATGGACACTAATAAAATAATAATAACAATAACTAATTAATTAATAATAACATCAATAAAATAAAAAAAAAAAAAAAAAAAAAAAATAAAAAAAAAAATAATAATATATATATATATATATATATATATATATATATATATATATATATATATATATATATATATATATTATATATATAGTAATATACTATATATTATATATATATATATATAAGGAAACGAACAAGACAAGGAGAGAGAGAGAGAGAGAGAGAGAGAGGAGAGAGAGAGAGAGAGAGAGAGAGCGAGAAAGAGAGGAGAGAGGAAAGAGAAGAGAGAGAGTGAAGAGAGAGAGAGAGAGAGAGAGAGAGAGAGAGAGAGAAAGAGAGAGAGAGAGAGAGACGGAGAAGAGAGAGAGATGTAGAGAGAGAGAGAGAGTAGAGTTTTTTGCCTGCGTGCGCATCATTGCTCCAAATGTTTAATTTCTAGAGACAAAAAATTACAATTACAATGCGTAAATAAATTAGTTTTGTCTCCTAGAACTAGCACGAGTGAGCCATGAGGCAAGTAGAAATCACAGCACTAAGATCCACGCGTTCATATATATTACCCCACGAGGACAGATGGTAATATATATTATATATATATATATAATATATATATATATATATATATATATATATTATTATATAATAATATAGATAGTACTATATATATACTTATATATTCACCCCTACACAACAACACACACTACACACACCACACACCACGCAACCCACACCACACACCACACACACAGATTTTACTTACACTCTCACAGATTTACTTACACTCACACCAGTTTTTACACACACCCACCCACGCACACACACACACACCAGATTTACTTACACTGCCACACACAGATTTACTTACCACTCAACATATTTACTTTACACTCACATACACAGATTACTTAACACACATGTCACTTATACACACATCACTTTGGCACTTGACAACACACAGATTTACCTTACACACTTACATTACCCCCATGACCACTTACATTTAACCAATAGACACTACACTATGACACTTATACACACTACTGTCACTTATACACACATACACTATGACACTTATACACACATTCCCTATGACACCTTTATCACCACATTCCACTATGCTATACACACATTCACTAATGACACTTATTTACCATAGACACACTACATTTACACTTATTAACACACGTACAAACAATACTACCAACCCTTTGGTCTTCCATGGGTCCATTTTGGCCCACCCTAATTTTTTGGCCAACTCACCTTAATTTTTTAGGCAGCCCTAATTTTTCGACCAACCCATTGGTCTTTCCAATAGGACAAACTTTGAGAAACCCTAAATTTTTTTTTCCCCCGGTTCAACCTTTTGTAGTTCTACGGTAACAATTATTGGCATTGTATAAACTTTTTTGACCTTGTAGCTTTTTTGATGGCTTTGATGGTTCCCAATCATCGTAAGAAGTATCTAGTGATTTTCTATTAGTGTTCTATGATTATTCTATATGAGTATTTAGATGAGGGCCAGGTGAGTGCCAAGTGAGTGCCAATGAGTACCATAAGTGCCAAGTGAGATGCCAAGTGAAGTTCCACATAGTGCCAAACTTTAGTTGCCACATACGTGCCAACTGAGTGCGCCACTTTTTTCAAGCCTTTTCTAGCCTCCCCTGAGCCTAAAATAGCCTAATATAGGTGTCTACCCCTATGTTATAAAGTATGAGGATTCGATTGGTGTAATATTACAGCTCTAGATACTTTCCTACTATGAGTTAGTATTTTCTAACACTTATACACACATTCAACTATGACACTTATACACCTATGACAACCTTATAAGACTTACACTCTCCAAAGACACTTACACTAACCCATATACACTTACACGCACACCCACCACACACAGATACCATTAACACTTATTACTCAAGACAATCTTTTTAATATTTTTACTTAAATACTTTTAATTTATAAATTTTTAAAAAATTGTATGTAAGAAGAAAAAGACCAAAGTGCCTGATATATAATCATTTTATTTTACAACAATTGTACGAATTTTATTAAACACATATACTTTACATACTTAAAGCAGTAAATCAGTAATCAATAGAGGTGTTATTACCTAACATAACCTAAGGGATTAGTATGCTTTGTTTTACTGTTTTACTGCTGTAACTCATGTTTTATAACTGCTTTTAAACTCACTCTTTAACTATTTGCTATAAAAATTTACAATGAAAGGGTTAAACTGCATTTAATGAATTTGCTTTAACTGTTTTAACGCTCTGCATTTGATTTTACTTTAACTCATATATTTTATTAACTTTACATACCTTTAAAGCAGTAAATCAGTAAATCAATAGAGGTGTTACCTAACACCACCTAAGGGATTAGTATGCTTTGTTTTACTGCTTTAACTGCTTTAAGCTTTCTGCTTTATAAAACTGCATTTAACTCACTGCTTTAAACTGCTTTAACAAACTCACATACATTACACTACCTTAAAGCAGTAATCAGTATCAATAGAAGGTGTTACCTAACACCTTTAAGGGATTAAGTATGCTTGTTTTAACTCTGCTTTACCTGCTTAAAAAACTTTCTGGGCTTTACTGCTTTAACTTCTGCTTTACTGCTTTAACTTTCTGCTTTAATTACTGCTTTAACTTTCTGCTTAAAACTGCTTTAACTTTCTGCTTTACTGCTTTAACTTTCTCCTTTACTGCTTTAACTTTCTGCTTTACTGTTTTAACTCATATATTTATTAACATTATGTTTTTTTATTTTGTTTTAATACTTTTAATTTATTTTATTATTAAATTTTTTTATTTATTTTATTAGTATTTTTATTATTTTTTATTATTTTATTTTTTATTTTATTATTATACTTAGTGTTTATTTACTTCATGCCTATTGTTATTATTATTTTAGAACACACATAACAACACACACACACACCACACACACACACACACACACTTACACTTATACACACATTCATATGACACTTATACACACACTTCTTATACACACAATACACACATTCACTTTGACACTTATACACACATTCATATGACACTTACATTTACACCCATAGACACTTACATTTACACTCACACACACACAGTATTATATGCACACACAACACACACACACACACACACACACATCGTTTTATATATATAGATTTACTTACAACTCTCACACAGATTTACTTACACCACGCAAGATTTACCTACACTCAACACCCAGATTACTTACAACACATACAGATTACCTTACAACACACACACACACGAACACACAGCTCACTCACTTACACATATAACGTATATTTATTAAAAATTTATGTTTTATTAACAACGTACATTTATATTACTCTCATGTCAATATATAACTAAAAATTATTTCAAGATTTCTTAAAACTTCTTATAATAAATCAATCACTGTACCTTTGACAAAGAATTTAATTATTAACTGTTTAATACTTTTGTTTTACTAAAATTATTTATAACTATCAAGTTTTTAAAATAATTTTACTAATTTTTATGAAATTTTTATTAAAACATATATTTTAACTACTTAAAGCAATAAAATCAGTAAATCAGTAAGTTCAGCCCCTAGCACCCCTCTCCATCCAAGCTATGCCACGTTTTTTGTTCTATTGACTTACTGCTTTAAATCATCTATAGCCATGTAATAAGTATAAAAAGAACAAAATAAGTTCTTCTCTCTGCTAACATACATGTATTTTATTAAAATCTTTCTAAGTTCTTATTTAAAATAACAATTATGTCACTTACATTTTATATTATTCATTCAATGTTAACTAACAAAATTTTCAAAAGTTTTTTAAATAATTCGGTTTTCTTTATTATTATTATTATTATCTATGTACACTGACAATCCATCACGACGAGAAAACACAACACCCCGCACTCCTTACAGATACGAAACTGGCCTCTCTCTGTAAAATGTGTTTGTAGGATAATACCTTTTTGTACTCCCGGGGCGATTTAAGCCTAATTCCAGGTCAAAATATATTTCCAACTGACCTTTTCCTGTAAAATGTGGTGCAATGACTACGTAGGCCTAAATTTAGGCCTTAATTTAAGGATAAGCCTTTTGGTAGACGGGCTAATTTTTAATCTCTAATTATCCAGGTAAACAGGTAATTCAGTATAGACAAAGATCATTGTTATTATTATTATTTAATAAAATATAATTTCAAACTGAAACATGGCTGGATCGGTAAGATCCTTTATGCAGGTAAGAAGGAAATGTTTTTTTCCTTACTTGTGATTGGTCCATAGTTTTTCCCCTAGTTCATAAAGCTAACCACCACGGCGCTCAGCTTGAGACCCACCCGCAAGGCAGCCAACCCCGCACCCGCTGGTGCGTCCCGCCCGTCCCCGCCCGCGGCGTGCGCCCGCAGGCGCAACTATTCAAAGAATTTCTTTTCAAACCGCGTTGCGCCGCAGGCGCAAATATTTCCGCGTTTCCGCCCGCCGCGTTCGCGCGCTAGGCGCAAGAAGATCCGCGTTCCCGCGCGCGCTTATCGCCGCGCAGGCGCAATATTCCCCTCGCGAACTGAAATATATATATAATATATATATAATTTTATTAATTATATAATATATATATATATATATATATATATATATATATATATATATATATATATATATATATATATATATATATATATATATATATATATTGTGTGTGTGAGGGTACCGAGTGTCTATGGGTGAGCGGTAAGGTCTATGCGTATGTGCGTATGTGTGAATAAGAGACATAGTGTATGTGTGTATAAGTGTAAGTGTAACTGCTTATAAGATGAATCATCAATATAGGTGTTATCAAAGATGAAGCCATCAAAGATGAGTCATCAAAGATGAACCGCCAAAGCTGAGGTACCAAAGCTAAGTTATTAAAGTTGAGGCATCAAAGCTGAGGCATCAAAAGCGAGGCATCAAGTTGAGGCATCAAAAGCTGAGGCCTCAAAGTTGAGGCATCAAGTTGGGCAATCAAAGGTTAGGCATCAAAAGCTGACGCATCAAAGTTGAGGCATCAAAATATCGAGTGGGTGGATGCGTATGTGTAAGTGTGTGTGTGTGTGTGTGTGTGTGTGTGTGTGTGTGTGTGCGTGTGTGTATGTGTGTTCTAAATAATAATAACAATAGGCATGAAGTAAATAACACTAAGTATAATAATAAAATAAAAATAAAATGTTTTAATAAATTATACGTTATATGTGTAAGTGAGTGTGCGTGGGGTGTGTGTGTGTGTGTGTGTGTGTGTGTGTGTGTGTGTGTGTGGTGTGTGTGGTGTGTGTGTGTTGTGTGTGTGTGTGTGGTGTGTGTTGTGTGTGGTACCGTGCGTGTGTGGTGTAGTGTGTGTGTTGTGTGTGTGTGTGTGTGTATGTGTGTTCTAAATAATAAATAATATTAATAGGCATGAAGTAATAACACTAAGTATAAAAAAAATAAAAATAAAATAATAAAAATAATAAAAATAATAATAAAGATAAATAAAATAATAATAAAATAAATAAAAAGTATTAAAAAAAAAAAAAAAAACATAATGTTAATAAATATGTGAGTTAAAGTAGTAAAATGTTTAAGTATGAAATAAAAATGAATGACTCATAGTATATTTGAAAAGAAATTCTTTGAAATGTTTAAGTATGAAATAAAAATGAATGACTCGTAGTATATATTGCGCCTGCGGGCGCCCGCGGCGGGCGGGAACGCGCGCGAAAATATTGCGCCTGCGGGCGCACGCGGCGGGCGGGAACGCGGAAATATTGCGCCTGCGGGCGCACGCAGGCGGGCGGGGACGCGCGGGCCGCACCATGCGGGTCGGGGTTGGCTGCCTTTGCGGGTGGGGCTCATGCTGAGCCCTGGTGGTTAGCTTATGAACTAGGGGAAAACTACTCGGACCAATCACAAGTAAGGAAAACATTTCCTTCTTACCTGCTTAAAGGATCTTACCGATCCAGCATGTTTCAGTTTGAAATATATTTATAAAAATAATAATAACAATGATTCTTGTCTATACTGGAATTACCTTTTGACCTGGTATTAGGATTAAATTAGCCCGTCTACAAAAAGGCTTAATCCTAAATTTAGGCCTAAATTTAGGCCTAACGTAGTTATTGCACCACATATCAGAAGAGCGATTCCGTTTCACTATATTTGCACCTGGAATTAGGCCTAAATCGCCCCGGGATCAAAAAGGATTATCCTACAACACATTTTACAGAGAGAGAGGTCAGTTTTCGTATCTGTAAGGAGTGCGGGTTGTTGTGTTTTTCTCAGTGATGGATTGGTCCCAATGTACAATTAGATATAATAAATAATAATATAAAGAAAAACCCCGAAATTATTTAAAAAACTTTGAAAATTTTTTAGTTAACATCGAGTGAATATATACAATGTAGTGAATCATTGTTATTTTTAAATAAGAACTCAGAAAAAAGATTTTAATAAAATACATGTTATGTTTACAGAGAAGAACTTCATTTTGTTCTTTTTTATACTTATTACCATGGCTCAAAGAATGATTAAAGCAGTAGTCAATAGAAACAAAACGTGGCATAGCTGGGTGTAGAGGGGTGCTATAGGCTACAGACTGATTTTGAAGTTTCTTTCGTCAAATAAGTAAAGTACCTGTTTTTTTAATTAAATTTCATAAATTTTAGTAAAAGTTATTTTAAAAACTTGATAGTTATAAATTTGATAAACAAAAAGTATTACAGTTAATAATATTCTTTTGTTCAAAGGTAAGATTGATTTATTTATAGAAAAGTTTTAAGAATTTGAAATATTTTTTAGTTATATTTGAAGAATAGTATATAAATGTACGTGTTTAATTAAAACCATAAAATGTTTTAATAAATTATACGTTATAATGTGTAAGTGAGTGTGTGTGTGTGTTGTGTGTGTGTGTAAGTAAATCTGTGTGTGTAAGTAATCTGTGTGTGAGAAGTATATCTGCGTGTGTAAGTAAATCTGTGTGAGAGTGTAAGTAAATCTGGTGTGTGTCTGTGTGTGTGTGGGTGTGTGTGGTTGTGTGTGTGTGTGGTGTGGTGGTGTAAATGTGTCTATGGGTAAATGTAGTGGTCATAGTGAACTGTGGTATAGTGTCATAGTGATGTGTGGTGTGTGTGTATAAGTGTAGTGTGTGTGTGTGTGTGTATATGTGAATGTGTGTATAAGTGGGTAAGTGTGTGTGTGTGTGTGTGTGTGTGTGTGTGTGTGTGGTGGTGTCTTAAATAATAATAACAATGGCATGAAGTAAATACCACTAAGTATAATAATAAAAATAAAAATAAAATAATAAAATAATAAAATAATAATAAAAATAAATAAAAATAATAATAAAATAAATAAAAAGTATTAAACACAAATAAAATACATACATGTTAGGATAAATATA
>JABUQX010004995.1:0-12500 GCA_015478945.1 Trachelipus rathkii
TAAAAAAAAAAAAATAAGAATGCTCTGCTGCGAAGTTGTGCAGTAATTAATAATCTTTCAATTATAAAAATTTATATTCAGTTATAATTGCCATGTAAATATAATTTTATATTTATTAATATAGTTACATGTTGTTTTATAATTTTTTTCACAAAATAACTAAACTGCAAACATTGATCGATAGAAATAATAAAGAACGTCAAATTTATTGATCAATAAGTTCAATATCACATAAAAATAAATATTTAATAGGAAAAAAAAACAAAAAGAAAGAGAAAAAAAAAAACAAATACGGTTCTTGAAACTCTTGCATATATCATAAATTTGAGTCATAGTAGTTATTATAAAACACTTGCATAGATTTACATAATTCATTCGAGACTTTTTTCTAAGAAGAAGAAGAAGAAGAAGAAAAGAAGAAGAAAGAAGAAGAGAAAGAAGAGACACAGCACCCTACCACGTGTCCGCGAAGGTCACGCCTCCTCGACGCGCACGGCACGCATGCCGCTACCGCCGAGAAAAAGGGCGCCGGTCAAAGACGCGATAAGAAGAAGAGAAGAAGAAGAAGAAGAAGAAAAAAACATTACATGAAGGAAAGAAGCAAGCAAACAAACTAAAAATTAAACAAGCAAAAACAAAACAAATAAAATGGATAAAATACAATAAAACAAAAGGAATATAAAAAGAAGACGAGATTAAACGAAAGAAGAGAAAAGAAAATTGATAAACTGAAAAAGATAATAATAAAAAAAATTAAACTAGGGAAAGAATACCATAAAAAAAGACATTAATTAAAAAAAAAGACACAAAAGAGATTAAATAAAGAGAAAGAGGAAAAGAGAAAAGATGGGTAAAAGTAAAATGAAAAGAAAAAAGAAAATGAAAATGAATGGAATGGAACGTGAAGAATAAAAAACGCTAGAAAAAGAAAAATCGGAAAATTAGAATGAGGAAAATATAGAAAGAGAGAAAGAAAAAGATAAATCAAGAGAGAAAAAGAAATTTAAATAGAGAAATGAGAATTTAAAGGATGAGAGAGAAAGAGAGAAAGAGAAAAAGAAAAACGAAGAGAAAAAACAGAGAGAAAGGAGGGGAAAAGATAGAGTGGAGAAGAGAGAGATGAGAGAGAGAAATAAAGTGAGAGAAGGGAGTAGAAAGGGAGAGATATATACGAGAGAAAATAGAGAAGTGAGAGAGAGTCGAAGAGAGAGAAATAAACAGAGAGAGAGAGAGAATAAAGATAGGAGAGAAAGGAGGAGAGGAGAGTGAGAGAGAGAGAGAGAAGAGAGAGGAGAGAAGACGGAGAGAAAACAAGGGAGGAAAACGAGAGAAAAGATGGTTGTGGCTGTCTCTGTGCATATGATAAAAAGAAAAGAGAAAAAAAGAAGAAAAAAAGAAAACAGAGAGAAAGAGAGAGAAGAAGAGAGAGAGAGAGAGAGAGAGAGAGAGAGAGAGAAGAGAGAGAGAGAGAGAGAGAGAGCGAGAGAGAGAGAGAGAGAGATCCTGATGTCAGCGAAGAAGGCTCAAAATATCGGATATAAACTAAATGAGAAAAACGGAAAAAAAAGAAATTCATGTCGAAATTTTACAGAAAACAAATGAAAAAAACACAAAAAAAAAGAGAAAAAGAACAAAAGTCAGAGAATGAATGCACAATAATAATAATAATAATAATAATAATAATAATAATTAATATAAAATAATAATATAATAATAATAATAATAATAATAATAATAATAATAAATAATAAAATAATAATAATAATAATAATTAAAACAAAAGAAAAAATAATAATCTACTACTACTACCACTACTATACTACTACTACTACTAACTGTACTACTACTACTACTGTGTGACTACTACTATACTACTACTACTACTACTAATGATAATAATAATAATAAATTAATTAATAATGATAATGATTAATGATAATATAATGATAATGATAATGATAATGATAATGAGTAGTTAGAGATGATAATGATGTGATAATAATAATAATAATAATAATAATGGAATATAATTAATAGAAATTATACATAATAATAATAATGAATAATAATAAAACATAAGAGCTTTTAATAATAACTTCATAAATAATAAATGAATAATATATAGATAAATGAATATAATTATTCAAATGAAGTAATATATTAGATTATGAATAAAATAATATAATAATATTATGAAATAATCAATAATAAAATAATAATAAGTAATAATAATTAATGAATGATGATGAATATTAATAATAATAATATAATATATATGTAGATATAATAATAATAATAATATAATAATTAAAACAAACAGAAAACTTCACATAATCATAAGAGAGAGATTCAGTAAGTTTCAAGAAGATAGAAGTTCTGCGGGAGTTCTGTCAAGGTTGCTGCGGTGTGGGGGAATTTTTTTCTTCTGCACAGCTACTCGCAGTTATATAAGGGCCTTATTCGCCCTTGCTTGGAAGTACTGTTCCACATCTGGGGGTGCTGGCTCCACGCCTATCTATTTGTGATAGAGTGAGTCTTAAAGCTAAGGAGACTAGGATAAACTGTCCCGCTACTTTTTAAAGCTGCTTCTTGACCCGTCGATATCTGCGACGTACGTTGGACGCTGACTGATCTCGTTTTCGTATATGTACTAGCAACGGTAGCATGCTCGCATTTCGCACGTCCATTGCGTCGCCCTCGTAATACAAGGGGTTCCATTGCTGCTCGCATGATTTTTTGCGGTAGGGTCTCGGAAAAATCCCAGACTTCGTTCGTTGTTGGGCCTTCCTTCTTCCAGCCACTTCTCTTGTTCTGTGGAACTTCTCCTTGCCATTTTTCTGTTTTTCCAACTGTATTACAATCTTCCTCTCTTTAAAACAAACGTCTGCGCTCACCTAAGAGATTTTGCGTTTAGGCTTGGTGGGTTTTCATGTGAATTTTATTTCCGCCCCCTTCCTTGAAAAGGGCCCAACCCGTGAGTAGTGGTAATCTGTAAAAAAAAATCAAAAAAGAAAACAAGTTCAAAAAAAAATTTAAAAAAAAAAACTACTTTAAATAAACATACGAGTATATCAATCGCATATATTTGGGGATAGAAAGAATAGAGCATGGGCAGAGTATGGGCAAAGCATGGGCTGGCCTTGGGAAGAGCAATAGAGAAAAATTATTGAGTAGCTTTTGCAAAAAAAGTTTAATTAAACAATTAAAAAGTGTTGTTTTTTTTTTTTTGTTTTTTTTTTAAAAAGCTTATGCTTTAGATATAGGAAAGAAACATCTGTTTCCACAGATTCCAATTTACGTTCATGTACGGTTTTTTGTTCACGTGTCACATGAATGTACGGTTTTGTTCACGTGTCACATAGATGTACGGTATTGTTAAAGTGTGACATGAATGTAAGGTTTTTGTTCACGTGTCTCGTAGCTGTGAGGTAAAATGCTGGATCGCTCATCCTATACCCCGGTACCGAATCCAAAGCAAAACCAAGTCTATGTTGTGTGGTTAATCAAGCTGAACAATTTTTATCTATTAATGAAAAAAATTATGCTCAATAGCGACTATTTATATGGTCTAATCAGATATGCCAAGATTTAAGGTATTCAAAAATAGAAGAGAGAGAGAAGAGAGGGAGGAGAGTGGAGAGGAGAGAGAGAAGACGAGAGAGAGAGAGAGAGAGAGAGAGAAGAGAGAGAGAGAGATCCTACTTGGCTACTTCAAGGAGTAACAGGAACCAAGCAAGCAAGTAAACAAACCTGTTTGTTCACATTTCAGTACCCCCGCAACGGATAATATATGCAAACATTTTGTGTTCCGGTTTTCTTAAAGAATTTTGGTCCCAGATTATAAATATAAAAATATAAATATAAAAATATAAAAATGTAAAAGTATAAAAATTAATTTGACGTTTTTTTAAATTTATTTAATCTACAATTCTTTTCTAAAATCGAATTGATGATAATCGTAAAAAATAATGATTTTCAAATAAATCATAGCGGGGATCCGCAGTCGTGATGAAGCTTTTGAACCCGCGTGCCCAATGTCATCCCGTAGAGACCGTACAGCTGAAAATCCTTTTAATTTCATAAATTACATCAGGTTCATTAAAATTTATTTTCGTTTGCTTACATTCTTCAACTGTTTTTTCAGGCAAAGTTCTGGAGTTTATTATGAAATTATATAATTCTCTTCTTTCTTCTTCTTCTTCTTCTTCTTCTTCTTCTTCTTCTTCTTCTTCTTCTTCTTCTTCTTCTTCTTCTACCAGAAAAATAGCAATACGTCTGTCAGGGTAACAGGCAAGCATCCAGGTTATGAAGTTTCTCGAGGAAGGATTGTTTTACGCCACCGGCTTGCTAGGCCTTTCATGGCAACCCTTCTCTTTCTTTTACCCGAATTTGGGACTGGCAAG
This sequence comes from Trachelipus rathkii, assembly GCA_015478945.1. Lineage (NCBI taxonomy): Eukaryota > Metazoa > Arthropoda > Malacostraca > Isopoda > Trachelipodidae > Trachelipus > Trachelipus rathkii. Next base: position 4,404 of record JABUQX010004995.1, read on the forward strand.
TATCGCTTTCTAGCAATACATAGCACTATGTAAGAAGAAAATCTTCGTTATGAACAAAATGCGTCATTAAATTTCATATCCTCTAAGAGAAGAGAAAACAGTGGAAAAAAAGGTTTTCAGCTCCAGTCATGGACCTATACCTATCTCTCTAGAACCACAAAACTTAACTTAACCCTAACCTAACCTAACCTAACTACCTAACTACCTAACGCCATAACATACATAACATACATAACAATAACCATAAACATAAACATAAACATAATAACATAACTAACATAACTAAACCTAACCTAACCATAACAGCATAACATAACATAACATAACATAACATAACATAAAAAATAACATAACATAACATAACATAACATAACATAACATAACATAACGCCTGCGGTGGGTTGGTACATGAAAGTTTATTTGAGTTGTGTCGAGCCTTTTTTTTGCCTTGACTATTTGGGCTATTCCCCCCCCCCGGTCACCCATACCCAGGTCAATTTATACAGAATTGAGCAATTGATAGCTTTTTCAGTTTATAAATTAGGTCCTCGGTATTATATACTGTCCACTGTTCTAAAAAGGGGCTTCTGGTGGGGGAAACCCCTTTGTTTCCTTCGAGCCCCCAATAATTAAAACAGACATGAAATGCTAATGATAACAAAATTGATAATAATAATAATAACAATAATAATATTAATATGGTAGAAAGATGTATAATTTTAAAGTAATAATGAACAGTATTACAATAATTTTAACTAAAATAATAATAATAATAATAATAATAATAATAATAATAATAATAATAATAATAATAATAATAATAATAATAATAATAATAATAATAATAATAATAATAATAATAAAAAAATTATAATATAATAATAAAATAATAATAATAATAATATAATATAATAATAATAATAATAATAAGTAATATAATAATAATAATAATAAGAATAATAATAATAATAATAATAATAATAATGCTCTTCCAATATGCGATCTACCGAAATTTTTTCAAATTATCGATACATCGATAGCATTATTGTTTTTTCGATAATCGATAATATTTTACGTTTATTAACGATTCGATTGTTTAGGTAAAATGTACTTAAATAATTTTAAAAAAACGTCAAATAATTTTGAAAGATCATTTTTTTACGTAAGGTACAATATAAATATTAAAAAAAATAATGTAATAACGCTACCAAATATATAATATATATATATTAGATATAACTATATAATATATATATATATATATATATATATAATATATATATATATATATATAATATATAATATATATATATATATATATATATATATAAGGGACAGTCAATCTATCTTGGTTAGGTCTAGGTTTACGGCATCGTCGATCCATATAGGTTAGGTTTCGGTTTAGTTATTATTAATTTTATATTTTAGTGCGATTATCTATTTTTCAGAACCTCCCACCTAATTGTAGTATCACATTGACAACATTTGAAACATAAACATTAAAAGATATACCATCTTATCCTTGTAATTATGCTGATACAAAGCCGAAATCATTGTGACGTCATTAAACTCATGATTTATGGCAAATTATGACATATTATGATGAATTATGTTATAACGTTTTTTTTTGGACTACAATATGAAGAATATTGTCATCATTGGAACAGTAACTTACATTAAGAATAATCGTTCATAATTATTCTTTTTATGACTCCTAAGATTAGGCTATCTTAGTAAGTCCACCTCACTCCTAAGAGTAGGCTATCCTAGTACGCCTACCCTCTTTTTATTTTACAAACATAAACGTTGACTGCAAGAATGCATTTGTAATACAAAAATTATGATTGACAACACTATCCACGTTATGCCGTCACTCGTAACATAATAACAATTTTATTAATCCATAATTTTACTACGTGTGCAGGAACGTGCCTTATATTTTTAATCAAATACACTTGAGTCCTTTGTAATATAAAATTTATGATTGACAACGCTACCCACGTTATGACGTCACTCATAACATTATGACAATTTTATTAATCCATAATTTTACTACGTGTGCAGGAACGTGCCTTATATTTTTAATCAAATACACTTAAGTCATTTGTATTATAAAATTTATGATTGACAATGCTACCCACGGTATGACGTCACTCATAACATTATGACAATTTCATTAATTCATAATTTTACTAACACCTACGATATCACATATAAATAAGTTCCCCGACGTCCCTTACCTTAACCCTTGTAAAAATGTCCTTGAGTGCGTTCCACAGTAGCATAAAAAAATAAATAAGTTAACGCTAATAATTAACCCGTGAAAATAAAAAACTACCACAACTCAAGAAGTTCTGTAGGTGATTACACTTATGAATCCATAAATAACGAAACTTAATTAAAATGAATCTCAGAAAATTCTCCCTAAGCATTCGTACTCCCGGGCGATTGTCCTCTTTATTAATCAACTTCCAGAATCTATGCGACATACAATTTATAAAAAAAAAAATGTCGATATATAAATCTATAGATTTAAGGTTCTAAGGAAATATTAAATTAATATTTTTCCGCCATAGTGCATATTTCTTCTTTCGCAAAATAAGAATTAATAAGATCCTCCTATACAGATATAAATATAATAGGAATTTCAAATAAAATAACAAATCATCTTAAAACTTATTTTTAATAATGTTAAGACTTAGAAATGAATTTTCTTCAATATTATTGGTATAAATAGTGATATATTTCGAATAATCATCAACTAATTCACTAATATAAACCTTTACTCTTTTAATATTAGTTATATATAATTTATATATACTCTAATCGTATTGCATTAATCAATAATAATATTACTAAAGTGATTATACATTAATTTAATATTATAGTGATATAAATATAAAACAGATAAAGTATACATGCTTACTAAAGCTTAATTGCTTATAAAATCATCAATAGTAAAAATGACCTGATTTAACATATGAAGCAATATAATGCTTTATATATAAATAATATTGTCAATTAAGATTAAGACTGCTAATAACTAAGGGTATATAATAGTATATATAATTAGTATATAATTATATAAAGTTAATATATTAAATACAATCACCATCTAGAACTAATAGTTTCCATATAACGCTATCGTATATTCTGGGTAGCTTTAAATAAGTTGTGTAATATATGCTATAATATAGTATCTTTATATATATATATCTGTATGTAATCTTCTCCTTATAAATAGGATTACTTGTATATTATTATTAATTATTATTAATTCATTTTATTAGTATGGCTATTATTATTTATTATTATTTATCCATTAATTTATTATTTATTGATTAAAATACATTTATTATTAAAATCAATATTTGTTCAAATAATTTAAAAAATTTATGTAATATTTAATTTTGTATTATATTATTATTGTATAAAAAATTATGTGATTTAAATATATTATATTAAAAAATTAAACTTAATTAGTAGTAGAAGTAGTACGACAAGCTAAGTTAGTGGTATATGTAGTAACAGTGGAAGATTAAAGGTAAGTAGTCAAGTAGTAAAGTAGTAAATTTAATATAGTTAATCGTCAAGATCAATATATTTAGTAGGTTTACGTTAGTTTATGTCAGAGTTGCAGTTAGGGTGAACTTTTAAGTCTATTCCCCTGTAGTCAGTAATGAAGTAGTATCATTCCGTGAACTGAATATTATTACATATTCCGATATTATTAATAATTTCTATTGATAATTTATTATTAAGTACAAGGCGTATATTTTCCACTTACGTATTATTATTATAATTTACATTATTTGATATTATTATTTATGTTACTTATTATATTATTTTATTATTATTTCTTTATTCATAGAGTATTTTCAAACCTTAAAAAGTGTAATAAACCGTTTTCAACAACTAATTTTCTTTAATCTTTTTATTAAATAATACAACTCTATAGCGACATCCTTTTTGAATTACCATAAGGAAATACTAATAATTTACAAAAAAGAAAAACTTATTGTTTTTGGAAATTGGAATGTTGTGTAAAATTATGATTTATATAGCGTGTATTTCTTTCTAATTGTTCTATATTTTTAATCTATACTCCCTATAAGTCTCTGGTAATTACGGTAGTATTCTTAAAGTACTTCCAATGGATCTGATTGTGGTGCGGCTTCATAATTGTTGCTTGTCAATATAAAAATTTCTTTGCTCCTTCTTTTAGAAGCAACAATGCAAAGTGAGTGGCTATATTCAACCTGGAAAAATTTGTTTGAAGACTTAGCGTTCATCCTAGTACTAGGAGAATTTGTTAATCATGTATTTAGTTCTTTATGTTTGCTTATGGGTATCATTGTTAAAAAGCGAATTCTAGTTGTCCCGCTTCTGAAACTTCGAGTGTAGTGTAAATGATTAAGTAAGGTCAGTTTTAATACTTTTACATCAATCAACTTGTAATTTTAAGAAGAGTTTCTAAAAGGGGACAGGTTGCAAAGCATTAGGAGGTGTAGAATAAGATATCAAGTTAAGAGGAAATTAGGGATAGTTTTAAGGAAGTGGGTTTTTAGATTTTTGTACAAACTAGTCTAAGATGATTCGGTCTTTTTGTAAGAATTTAATTGAGATTCTTTTGGGTTTGGGCTTTACCATGTTTCCAGTTGATATTTTTCACCAAGGTCAAAAGATCTTTAGCCTTTCTATAAAGAGACTTGTCTGGCCTTGGGTTGAAGTAGATTTGAGAGTATTACAAATCTGATGAATGATATTCGAAAGGTCAGCACTGGAATTAGTATGACTAATAAAATAGTAATATTGAATGATTTGCCTATTGTACTAGGTTCTGTCATTAATAATCCACACGAACTGCCACTATATTTTTCGATAAAAAAATATGTAGATAATTAATTATATGTACACTATTTCATTGAAAATAAAAGCACATTACATTTAAGAAAACACATCAGTGCTAGTGCATTTACCAACATGTTTCCATCAATATAAAAACAACTGATAATATATATTATGGTGAGCGATATAATCTTAAAAAATAATTTATTGTTCAAACAAGAAATAACATGCTTTAGTTCTAAGTCATCGTGAAGGATTGGCAGAAATTTAATCCGTATATAGACGTCAACGGGGAGAAACTTTAAATGCAATTCCGCAAGCAGTGCATCATTTGAAAGGTCTTAGATTTGGTTTGGTAACTTATCTAGGTTTGTTACAGCTACCGCAAATATACGCCCAGTCAAAAATTTAAAGTAGCGATCCTAAAGCGATGAGATTATATCCCATTGGGCATATGGAGTGTTAGAGTACATTCCATGAGGCTCCAGGCTCAATGGTTCACCCTCTTGCGCTCATATCCACGTTCTTCTTACACTGGAGCAGGCTTTCGCTATCACACACGCATCATGAAATACTGCTATAGACAACTTTACTATTATGCACACTTATATATATATATATATATATATATATATATAATATATAATATATATATCATATATTATATATATATACTATATATATATATAATATATATATATATATATATATACTATAGATATATAATATCTATATATATATATATTAATATATATATATATATATCCCTGTGTGTGGGGGAGAAAGAATTTCCACAGTGTACGTTTTGCGTTTTATATAAGGTGACTAAAATGAGAGTGACAAGTTGGTTGGCAACCCACTACTAATTATTCCTACGCTTGGAGACCCACTACTACTTATCCCTACGCTTGGAGACCCACTACTAATTATTCCTACGCTTGGAGACCCACTACTACTTATCCCTACGTTTGGAATGCGTATGCATGCCTTGGATTTATTTGGTCGTGACTGCCTTAAGCATCTAGTGGACAGGAACGAGAGGGCTGCGTAAGCACGGCCTAGGGGAGGAGTTGCGGGTTATGATGAGTGACTTGTCTGGCACAGGAGTTAGAGTGGATTTTTGTTTGTGTACTACTAGAATACTACATGGTTAAATGTAAGTGTGAGAATGGTATACAGGTATATATATATATATATATATATAGATATATATATATATATATATATATATATATATATATAACCTAATATATATAATTATATATATCTATGTATGGCAACTTCTATCATATATATATATATATACACTAATATATATTATATATTCTTTTTTTTACAGTTTCAACAACTTTTGCTGGCCCTTTTAAAGGAGGGGCAGAAAATAAAATATAGAAAAACCCGCCCGAGCTTAACGCAATGCTCAAATGTCAGAATGATCTTTAAAAAAGGAAAAAATTAGTATATTATATATATATTATATATATAATATATATATATATATATATATATAATATATATATATATATATAATATATAACTATATATATATATTACTATATATAGTATATATTATATATATATATGTAGGTCGTTTATAAACACTCGCGTATGTGTGTGCGTGCGTGTGTGCAGGTGTGTGTGCTTGTGTGTGTGCGTGTGTAGGCGTGAAGTGTGTGTGTGTATGTGTGTAATGTGTAAGTGTTGTGTAGATGGTGTGTCGTGCCGTGCGTGCGTATGTAGGGATGTGATGCTTGTGTTGTGCCGTGTGTTGTGTATCGTTTACCTACCAGTTATCTTTGCCTGAAATCTTAGACATTTAAGAATTAGAATGTACTTTTATTGGTGTTCTTTTATTGATTCTTTACAATCTCCTAAGATTTCAACTTTTCCATTCAGTCCAAGAGTTTGGCAATTTGTTTTTACTTCCACGCAAATATCGCTGTGGCTGTTGATAATGCACTATCTCTACCTTGCGCTGTGTTTAAACAGTATGTCTGTTATATATATATATTATATATATATATATATATATATATATATATATATATATTATATATATATATATATACTATATATATATATATATATATATATATATATATAATATATATATATTACTATATATATAATATATATTATATATATATATATATATATATATATATATATATATATATATAATATATATATATATATATATATATAATATATATATAATATAAATATATATATATATATAATATATATATAATATATATATATCATAGTCTAATATATATATACCTATTATATATTAGTGATATTTTGGATTAAAGCCGACAACTATCATCGGTCCATATTCCAAAAACTACAATAGCTAGCAGGCGGAAAAGGACATACATTGTTCGTGCAAATCCGGCCAAAAATTTGATTTACGGAGGCTAAAAAAAAATAAAATAAAAAAAAATTTACAAAAATCTCACCACATGACACAACCTTCAATTGCTACATCTAATACAGAATAATTTTTGGAATGCATGTAAAATTTTAGATTGGCAAAAAATTCTGTAAAAAAAAAATAATAATAACATAAAAATAAAACTTAATAATTGGTCCCATTTCTTTTTAGGAGCTGTGGGGACATAGATAGTCACTATAATAGATATATACTATTATATATCGTATATATATGATCTAATTTACTTATATATATACTCACTCAAATATATAACTATTATATATCATATCTATATATATATCAGTAGCAGTCCATATACCGGTATATATATATACCATATATACTATATATAATATATTACTTTGTAAAGATATTACTGTACCGGGCGTCAATGTAGGGGCGCTTCCGAGCCGCGGGGAAACAGAGGACGCCTGGTGATGTTTTCCCGAAGTACCGCATGTAGGGATGACCCCAGGAAGCAACTCCACGCGCCTGACACCCAAAATCACCCAAGAGAGCGCGGAGCGGGTTCGGAGCGAGCTCCATCACCGCGATCGTGTGGCGGGGTAGATCTAAGTCCTACTCCCCGTAGTTCCCCGGCAGGCCGAGAGACCCCTCCTAATACGAACTCGAAATACTAGGAAAGAAAAAAGTTTGCAGGGGGGAGGGAAAAAAAAACGGCATGGATCGGAATGAGAATTGCCTTGAAGAACGCAGTGAAGCCTCAAAAACAAAGAATATAGGGAAAATGGAATGAGGACAAAGAACGGAATGAGAACATATTAGAATACTTGCTAAAACGCCAAGAAACC
>JABUQX010004995.1:17500-20564 GCA_015478945.1 Trachelipus rathkii
GGTTGCGCCAACGGTTTGCGTCCAGCAACGTTGTACTGTCCACCCTATTTTTCGACCAACCCTTTGTTCATGGGTCTATTTTGGCCCACCCTAATTTTGACCACCCTTTAAGGGCTTAGCCCTATTTTTGATATTTCGGTACCATCTACACACGCGGGCGCGCGCGCGCACCACACAGACACACAACAAAACACCCAACACACCCACACACACACACCACACCCAACACCCAACATAATTAACCTTGAAATCCCTAACTACTAACCTAGCCTTACTACCTAACCTAACTAACCTACCTAACTCACCTAACCTAACTAACCTAACCTAACTACCTAACTAAGCAACTCCAACCTAACCTAACCTAACCAACCTAACCTACCTAACCAACCTAACCTCCTACCCTAACACCAATCTAACCTCCTAACTAACACCAACCTAACTAACCTAACCTACCAACCTAACTAACTAACTACCCTAACCTAACCTAACTAACCTAACCTAACCTAACTAATAACCTACACTACCTAGCCTTTACCCTACACCTACCTCCCCAGCTTCACCTAGCTACACCTACACTAGCTCCACTTCACCTACCTACACCTAGACCCACCCAACTTCCCTAGCGTACACTATACTCGCCTACACTGCCCCTACAACTTTGGATGTCTTAACCTGTTTGACCATGATATTCAGCCTTAACCTGCCATATACCATGGGTCATTTTGACCCACGCCACTTGATGGCTTGATGGTTCCCAATCACCGTAAGAGCGTACTACGGATCGTCTATTGTTTCTATGAGTTATTTATGACGCCAGGTAGTGCCAGGTGAGTGCCAATGAGTTCCAATGAGTGCCATGAGTGCCAAGTGAGTGCAATGAGTGCCAAGGTGAGTGCCACAATATGCAGTGAGTGCACAATAGTGCCAACTGAGTGCACTTTTCAAGCCTTTTCTAGCCTCCCCTGAGCCCGAAGCCTAATATGGGTATCTACCCTAGGTAATAAGGTATGAGGACGATTGGTGGTATATTACAAGTTCTAGATGCTCTACTATGAGTTTATTTTCTACCCTATCGCTATAAAATTTTTATAAATTATATTATATATATATATATATATATATTTATATTCTATATAATATATTATAATATTATAATATATAATATAATATATATTATATATATATATATATAATTTATATTTAATATATATATATAATATATATAATATATTATATATATTTATAATATATATAATTTTATATTATATATTTATAATATAATTACTGCAACACACTACACACAAACATAAACTTATACACACATTCTATGACATTTAAATCACTGGACACTTATAAGCACTTACACTTGCCATAGACCCTTAATTAAACCATAGACACTTACATTAACCATTACAATTAACACTCACACCACACACAGATACACTTACACTCACACTCGATATTTTGATGTCTCATTGATGCCTCAACTTTGATGCTCAACTTTGATGCTCAGCATTACCTCATTTGAATGCTCAATTTTGAGGTTCACTTGCTGAACTCTCTTGATGAAGTCATCTTTGATACCGTCTATATTGATGGTTCATCTTGATGATCATTTTGATGGCTATGTCTTCTCCTAGTTCATAACCTCCCCACCAGGGCGCCGCATGCGCCCTCGCGCGAAGGCGACAACCCGCACGCGCAGGTGCGTCGCCGCGTCCCCACGCCGCGTGCGCCGCAGCGCAATATTTCCGCGTACCCGCCGCGCGAGCGCCCGCAGGCGCCTATTTCCGCGTTCGCCGCCGCGAGCGCCGCCAGGCGCCATATTCCTGCGGGAATGAAAATATATATACTAGTCCTTCATTTTTATTTCATACTTAACATTTCAAAGAATTTCTTTTCAAATATACTATGAGTCTTCATTTTTATTTCATACTTAACATTTTATTAAAACATTTTCGCGAACATAAAACGTACTCATTAAGCTATTATTAACAATAATGAAACTTTAAAGTAGCCCTCCGAAAAACCGATTTAGTAGTACAGGGGGTGAACAATAAGCCAACGGTGCTAAAGGGAGAAATACAGTTATATCTTCGCCTACATGAAAAAGATCAAGTTACTACCTTTCGAATGAGTGATAACGATGGAGAGAATAGCTGGGGGGATTAGTATCTTGTTTTCGGTGCTTCTGCTTAAACTCATGTTTACTGCTTACTCATGTTTACTGCTTTATCTCATATGTTTCTGCTTTCTCAATTTATTAACATACATCTAAAGAACAGACAATCATAGAGATGTACTAACCAAGGATATAGCTTTGTTTTTACTGCTTTACTGCTTTAACTCATGTTTACTGTTAAACTCATGTTTTACTGCTTAACTCTCTGCTTACTGCTTTAATTTCTGCTTTCTGCTTAACTCACCTACATTACTACTTAAAGCAGTAATATCATAATCAATAGAGGTGTTTACTAACACCTAGGGATTAAGTATGCTTTTGTTTTACTGCTTTCTGATTCATTAGGCTTTACTGCGTGAATTTCTATTCTAACTGGTATAATTAAGCGGTAATTACTCCTCTCCTTCTCCTACTTTTAACTTTCTGGGGGAAAAGATTAAATAATGAGAATTGCATGTTTCCCTTCCTTTTGTTTAATACTTTTATTATTTTTTAATTTATTTTATTATTATTTTTATTATTTTTTTTTAAACTTTTTATTTTATTTTTCTTTTATTTCTGAATAATTTACAATTATGATGCGCTAGGAAATAATATTTTTTTTATTCTTTTTTTCTTTATTTTATTTTTATTATTTTCTTTTTTATATTTTATTTGTTATACTTTTTATTTTTATCATTTTGTACATATTCTTTGATTAGATTTAGCAAATTTATTAGATATTAGCTTGTCATTTAATTATTATACTATGTTTTCTTTATAAAATATTATATATTTCCCCAACACACACACCCCCACACACCCATACCTTATAACACATTACTATGACATACTTACCTAGACACTTTACATTTACCTTATCACCCACACAAGTATACTTAC
>JABUQX010004996.1:0-2500 GCA_015478945.1 Trachelipus rathkii
AAATTGTATTTATTTTTTTTGTTATGGCAGCTAGTTTTCCTGAAGGAACTTTTAAACCTCCTTCAGTTATTTCAGTTTCAGTTTCGTCTATATTTTCTATATCGCTCATTTTTTTTTTCTTTATTATTATATAAAAAAAAAAATAAAAAATTAAAATTAAATATTTATCGAACTCATTCACTCATTTTATTTTATATAAAAAAAAAAATAAGGAAGGATGTTATTTTTTTTAACACAATTTATATATACAGATAAATTCTTATATATTTCATATATAAAAGTTTACCTATATATATTTTTTTATTTATTTTATTATTTTTATTTTTGCTATGCTTAATATACTTAATATTTGTTGATTGGATGATTATTCCTCACATCTGAGCGACAGCTTTTGTATTCTTAATCCAAGCCTTCTAATTAGAAGAACTTTGTAAAACATCAATGAGAAATCCCTGACATCAGTGGTTTGTGATACTCGATTCGAATTGTGAATTTTATTTAAACATCGTAGATATATTCGAACAGGTTCTAAAAATATAAAAATATAACAAACTATAAATATATAAAAGTACAAATACTAAATGCTAAAAAATAAACATAATAGTTATACAAAATTATCCATAAAAATGCATAGAAATTGTTATTCCTGTTAATAAGTGTTCAATAAAAAATTATCAGTATTTTTTGGACTTTTTATTTATTTTTGTCCTTTTTAGCTTTTGGTTTGAAAACTCATAGATGTTACTTATTTATATTAATACCACATTCACACCAACTATATTAATACCTATAAATATAACTATTACCTTCTAATTACTGATGTATTGGATTTCAGAATGGCTGAGATTAGGGTGGTGGCTTATATTACTCAATTTGTGGGGCTGCTGATCAATAAAGTTGCTTGAAGATGGCTCTATTAGCTGAAAATTCCTTTTTTGTTTCTTCTGGTTGAATTTTAGCTTGCATAGAGTTTCTTTGTTGTCCTCAGGTTTCTTCTATAGCTTCTTTATTCATATACTAGATGATTGAAGAATTCAATTGCTAGTTATTCCACCTTAATAGTTTCTTCTTTGTGAAATTAATAAGCTCTTGATGAATAGATGTTACTAAGTGTTTCTTCATATATCTTCCTAGTGTTGATTGAAGCTCAATTCTGTACTTTGCCTTTATTTTCTCAATTTACTTTGGCAAGTTGGCAGTTTGTTGCTTCAATAGCTTGTTTGAGTTTCTGCAATAGCTTATATTTGCTTGCAGTATCTTCTAATTATCAGGTTTTTCTTATGTATTGGGCTTTCTTTAGCTTTTATTCTAATTGCAAGCCCTTAATCTTGCCCCACCTTGTATTCTGCATTTGTCATCAATTTTTTCTGTGTTGCAATCAATTTTTGCTTTTCTACCTTTCTAATATTTTGGTCATTTTTTGTAACCATAGTTGATGCTCACATAGTACACATTAGTAATGAATTTTCTGTATTCCTTATATTAATTTTTTTTGTTTCCTTTTTTCTTATATTTTAATGAAAATATAACAATATATATATATATATATATATATATATATATATATATATATATATATATAAATATATATTATATATCATATATATATATATATATATATATACTTATATTATATATATATTTATATATATATATATAATATATATATATATTATATATATATATATAATATATATTTTACAAGTTGTCACCAGTCATCACCACTCACCGTCCAGAGCCCTATGTCAACGGACGAGGTGTTGCACACCTCAGATATTCATCAACTATTAACCGCAAACTACGAGAATGAGCACAGACGCAGGGCTTTTTTAAAGTGAGAGAGCATTAAATCAGCAGGAAACAGCGAAGATGGAAAGAGAATGTGCCTCAGAACAGAGCGTGGCAACGGAATGAAAGGAAGCACCGCAGCGAACAAAGCTGGAGTTCACCAACTATCAACACAAAACTCATGCGCCGAAACAGCACCCCTTTTGCTACGAGGGCGTCGTAAACGGTGGTGGCACGCGAGTGATAAGCTCCCTCGAGCACCTGCCGCTTGCGGTACCTATAGAAAAAGAGATTAAAGCACCACAATCGCGCCGTAAATGATAGAGGGTCCAAGTGCACTGGAAAAGTGAGAACAGCTTTAATAAGCCTTTTTGGCTTTGCTGCCAACCCTATCCAAAAGCACGGGTGAAACCAGAAGCCCCCGCCGATATGAGAGCAGCTGCTCCATACAAGGTGGACTGAAGGCCCTTGTATAGCGAGCAACAGAGAAGAGGAAAAAAAGTCTCGGAGTCCTAAATCGAACTCCCAGTTTCTTTGAGGCGGCCCTAGCAACCGTTGTGAGGTGAGGTTTCCAAGACATTTTTTTGGTTTATGTTAAGGCCAAGGATGTTTATATTCGTCAACAGGAGAGACGAGAGAACGGTCGAAAGAGATAGGAAAGTTAGGTGTTTTCAGAGGGAGTATTTTTGTAGGAGTTTGGTTTTTAAAGAAC
>JABUQX010004996.1:15000-27500 GCA_015478945.1 Trachelipus rathkii
TATATATCCTTATCTATATATATATAATATATATATATACATATATATACTATATATACTTATACTTAGAAAACATTAGTAGTAAAATTTAAACTTACTAGAAAGTGTAAGCAGTATTGTAAACTATTTTTTTAGTTACATTTTACTACCGGCTAGTTTATGTTTACGGAATATTACCTGAGGTTTAAATATTTACATATTTATTGAATGTGTTTTCAGATGAACTTTCATATGGAGTAGGTTTGACTTTTTAGTAGTTTAAATATTTTTTCGAAAGTGGTTAACATTCTGCAACCCCAATAGTGGTAAATTCTACTACATTAACATTACAAACAAACACCGATAGATCGTTAGTTAAGTATTTATAAAACCCGATTTAATAAATTAGGCGACTACTTAGTAATTGTTTAGAATTTACTAATTTTTGTATGATTATTTTGCGATACCAGTGGAAAAAATATTACCATTTTGCTGGTTAAATTAATCAAAGGAAATTTAAGTAATATAGGTGTTGTCTATTTTTTATAAGAAAAATATAATTGGAAGTTTAGGTTTAATTTTTGTAATAGCTATAATATCATTGCTGAAATATAATATAAACACTGTTTTAGGATAGGTTTTAGACACTGACTCAGAAACCTTTCTCACATACTATGGTTTTCTCAACTCTTTCCTTCTGCTGACTACGAATCGATTCCTTTCTCCACATTCTCTTATGTATTTCGTCAATTTCTTCTTTTTTTCAGGCGGGGACCCCCCTCCGGGGGTTCCCTGTACTCCGGCCCCGACTCCTTACTCCTTTCCTCCTCTATGCAATCCAAATTTGATCCTTCTAAGTATATTCCTATTTTTTATGGCCAACATTCCCCTGAAGGGGTGCCTATGGGAGTACGTATGCTGGCCTTATTCATTATATATATATATATTAATATTATATCATATATATATATATTTATATATCATATAATTATATATATATATATATATATATATTATATATTATAAATAATTAAATATATATATATATATATAGTATATATATAATTATATATTATTTATTATTATATATATATAGTATTATATATATATATATATATTATATATATTAATATTTATATATATATATATATAATATTTATATATATATATATATTATATATATAATATATATTATATATATATATACTATATTATTATTATAATAATATATATATTATATAATATATTATACGAGAATCAAGCGTATTATTTTTATTAATTTTTATCATACAAATTCGAATTATCCGCCATTGTCTAGTGGTTTAAGGACAATATGCAGGAAGTAAAGACGGTGAGATTCGATCCTCACTTCCAGAGTAGCCGGTCATTAGCAATCAAATATGGTCACATTCAAATATAGTTCAATGAGATTGATGTATAATAATTAAGGTATGAGTTAAATTCAAGTTTGATTGATAAATGATGGTGGTCAATGCGTGGAAATACATTTTACAAATCACGCATGACAACACTACACAAGTAGTAAATATAACGCTTCAAATCAGTAGTAAAAATTTACTACTTCTCTTTCTACTATTAGTTAAAGTAGAAAAAAAAGTAGTTAAAATAGGTATGTCATTTATTAACTGAACTAAATTTCATTTTTACTAATAAGCTAAAAAGCGTTCGGCTACATATACAAGTAGTTAGTTTCATTTACATACTCCAAAAGTAGTAAAGTTAACATTGTTAGAGGTTCGGAGCTCACAGGAACCCCGCGAAAAGCTAGTAGAAAGACTCCAAAAAGCTTGTTATTTTAACTAAACTTCTTTTCTAAAGTGTATTATATACTTAACTACCTATCACTTACCCTACTATAACTAATACATAATCTATATATATATTATATATATTATATATATATATAATAATATTATTATATATATATATATATATATATTATATAGATATTATATATTATATATACTTATATTATAATATATATATTTAATATATATATATTTATATACTATATATAATACATTTAAAAAAACCTACTAAACTAATAGACCGTACTAACTACCGCTAAGTATATTACAATAATAAATATAATAGCCAATCATATATACCAGACTATAAATAATACTACTAGACCTCATATACTATACTCACTATATTATATATTATATTATATATATCATATATAATATATATATACATGGGCGCCGTTATAGCAAAATTTAGGGGGGGGCCAAATATTATATACTATATACTATATATATATATATATATATTATATATAATATATTATATAATAAATATATATTATTATTATATTATATATATATATATATATTATTATATACATGTTTTCAAAGGTTTGAATAATAAAAATGTTAATATCACACAAGTCCCCCAGCCCCACACGCAACCTACATTTATACATTTCTCATACATTTACGATAAGCATTATATTTCAAAAATGAGGTACACTAGGTAGCAGAAAAAGTCCTCTGATATTATATAAAACCAGGGCTTTTCGTTTATTTTCAAAGCCCCAGAAAATAAAAGAATTAATATGTTTTCTTTAATTACTTACGCTACTTCTTATAAAATCAACACAGTACAAGACAGATATCCAAAAAATAAATCTTCTCATCACACACGGATGCATCCGCGAGCTTCTTTACCACGACGCAACGAAAACGATCTTCACACACCACCATCACACCCGGAACCAAAACAGACGATCAATACAACCACATGCTAGTATAACACATAGGCTCTAATGCAAATCTTAATCGTTATGCAAGAACAGGCTATGAACTTTAAAGAAACACCACGTTGCCACCAATATCAAACCAGTGTCCACTAAAGGTACTAAACGACCTTTTTCAATTGCAAAGTTAGTGTGATGGGAAGTGTGAGAGCACGTACTTTGAATAGCTTACGAAGCACTCGGAACGTAATTGGGAAAAAATAAAACGAGTACAAAACTGACTTTTGTAAGTAAAGTAGTGCGTATGTAACTTAATTTCTCAAAATCTAAATTAATAGTATTCCTAAAACTTGAACTCATACTCCAGGGGAAAAAATACTTAAACACAACACCACAAAAAAAGAAACCAAAAGATTATTGCTCACCTATCTCCGAATCCGTACATATAGCCCAGTCTCGTCCCATATTACCTAGTCTACAGTAATTATATATTGAAGTTACAATTTTTTTTTAAAATATTCGAGATTTGGTTAAGTGACTATGTTAAGTGAGATAGCAGGATGCAATGAAAAGTCGATGTTATCTGTTGGCCGCCAAAAATTTGAAACTCAGAGATGAAGAATAGGCAGAAATCAAAGATAAAAGACTAAAAATGGCCCCAAAAAAAGACACCCACTCCGGGCCACACTTCTAGAACAGCAATATTCCAAGAGCAGAAACCTTTACTCAGATATCCCGCTAGCGCAAGGCCATGGCAGCTTCGCTCTTTCGCCGAACCCGACGTCACTGCATGGAAATAGAAGTAAACACATGATGTTGGGCCAAAATTTCTTAGATTTGTTAAAAAAATAATCCACTTTAAACCAACAGAAGATCATGACACTACTTTACTTACCAATCCTTCTCTCTCATCAGTGTAATATTTCACATCATTTTAAAGAAAGTAAAAGTCACACTAATTTTCCAAAAATATTGAAATACCTAAAAATAACACACTGTTTTTAACTTAAACACCATATAAAGTTTATGCTACGAATGATACATCTGGGGAATGAACCTGCCAGCGAATGAGTTGTGCATTGTGTTGTGATAATTTCAACAAGTTCAAACAAAACCTCAAATATACAACCAATTTCTTGGACAATTTCGGGGGTTTGGCTCTTATTATGTCGTCTGCTTGCTAGTTCTTAGAAATGACCGCAATATGCCAGTTTCGATGTTGGCTTGCCACGTCAAAACATACTGATCTTCAGCTGAGAGAGATTTCTCTTTCCAGCCATGCGATAATAATTTTAACATTGGACATTAAACATGGTTGTCCTCCTTTCAAAAAAACACTCATTCCATAAAGTTGCATTTGTACCCTTGCGCACAGCCAGACCAATCCGTGTTTTCGGGAATAATCAAATAGCTATATTAAGCACACAACATACTTCCCTGCGCACGGACATTTTTATCACGGACACTGCATAATATAATACCTTCCTTATTAAACTATTCCAATAAAGTCGTTTCGAAAATTCCTGGATATGGGCATGCCAAGCTTTTTAGTTCATATAATTCATTAAAATTGACCAAATACGCACCTCGGAACGAACAACATTATGAAACCAAAAATTTGCTTTAGCCGCACCAAATGCAAACGGCCCAAAAGACTGGAACCATGAGGACTCTACCATACATATTACACTTCTGAACTCCAGCACCCAATTGTTACCCTTTGCCACGTATTAGGTGAGACCCCGACACACCCCACATCAAACAAGTCCACAACACAACCGCTACATTACATAATATTACAAAAAACTTGATAAACCACACTATCTCGATTATGATAGTAGACAACTATAAGCTCTGCACGACACTAATAACCTCTACAACTTTAAAGTATTTTCATGAGAGGAATAGTAAGCGTCCAATACACGGCAAACAAATTACCTATACAACAAAAAAACCGACATGATAGAGTACCATTAACCTCCAACAACACGGAAACCACACATTGCGACACATAACCCGACATACAGATAAGAAAACAATCGTACTCCAATAGTATAACACCGCGACAACTATAGTACTCACGCACTGGACTGCGACGTCTGCCTAAATAACATGACCACGCAGACCATATTCAACACAATACACAACTTGTCTTCTTTCAATTCAAAACAATTGAATTCTGAAAACCGCACTCATTACCAAAACTTACTCCAAAAAACAAACATAAAAACCTATAATGTTTCGATTCTGAATCCATAACTGCTGTGATGTACTTTAGACTTTTAACTACCCCGCATTTAGATAATTCAAATGTCATCACACCATCACAGCCAACAACATTCCCAGCGTCTATCTAGCTCACTGCATACTGAGCAAAATCCCGAGAAAAAATGACCCCTCACAGCGGATATCAATAAGCCCAGTCTGGACCCTACCTTACTAACCTTAGTCAGCGCACATCAATAAGAATGACACACCAAACACACATATCTCAAAACGAACGTAATAAAAAATCGTATCAAACGGATGACCCAAATTTTACTGATCCCTCCTCTTACCGGTCTTATTAAAAAATACATGGGCTCCCGGCAAACATCAACGACTAGCGCCACACACCTTCCAATTCCTCCAAGATTCCGAACACAGCCATAATCAACACCAACGCTACTATAGCATACTATAATAATAAACTCTATTCCGTCCCTTTGAAAATTCCATCCTGCTCCATCCACCCACATACCTCAAACTAAACGTAGTATTTACGAATCTGCCGTTGCTACGCTACCTGAAACCAATCAAGCATCTATCAGTATACCACATATCACTGAACTTCTGCTCCATGGAAAAAAAATAATTTAAGACACAACCATGAATCGCTTCTGAATATTTAGACACAATTATATATTTACCACAATGGTTTTACAAATAAAGGAGCCAAAATTCATGTCAACTTTTTGATAAATCTAGCATGTCCATACAAATACAAGACCTCACCACCCCCATCTAACAAAACGTCCTCTCTTCAATATTCTTAGAAATACCGGCTCAGCCACGAAATTGTCATTGCAAGAACAGCTTATTCATACAAGGCAAAGAAGTTTATTTCCTCTTTTAGAACTCTTTAAAAATTGTACATAATTGGTGCGTATATGTACGCTTTATTGATAATAAGTCAAACTTATAATCTTAAGTTATTGAAATCTCCTAAGTATGTATTCCACATACACAGCGAGCATTTCTCCTCTTCGGCTATAACACCTATTATCCCAAAGTAAGCAACACTACTAACAATTTCAAAAATATGCAATAACAAGAAATTGGCTCAAAATACAAACTTTGAATTATCAGTATTCAACATTACTAGAAAATAGCAACCTAAAAATTGGGGGCGTTCGATAGTTATTAGTTCAATCACAACCGTTGACATACTTTATCAAATCATAGGAAACTACAAACACACACACAACCAAACACCGAAAAAACACGCACCTTGGTAACACAAAACAGCCAAAACAACAAAGACACCCCCAAACGCACCCGCACAAACACAAAGACCCACATCAAAAACGGACAACCAAACCCAAGACAAACAACAAAAAAACCTCAGGTAAAAATAACCACAGACACAGACCAAAACACCCAACACGACACACACCAAAACACCCACCCAGAAAAAAAAAACCACAGAACCTTCTTTAATTAATTAATCTATATCAATTTTATTTACAGTATTTACTATGTGTCAAGAATAAATAATAATAAAATATTAGTTCTAACCCACCTCCAACTACTAATTTGATCGGCCCATTATCAGAGACGAATTAACAAGCAAGAGTTAACTCTCTTCCCAGGGAATTTGCCAAATTTCCTCAACGGTTAAAATGATGCTCAAATCTCTACATCGAACGCCTATATTCACTCATTTTAAGACTAGATAGAGCAAATAAACAAGAGGTTTTATATTCATGCATTCTAAAGATCTTAAATGCCTGAGTTTAAAAATAAATACATACCCAATCAGGAATTATTTCCAAACGTCTTGTTATCTCGTTTCTCCTGTTTGATTGGGCAACAACGAAATTGCCATGGATGGGAGTATACATAGTGCGTTACAAAGTCTGGCAGGGCTTAGCATGGCCATCCCTAATTTCCAGCCACAAGAGTTTTCTCGAAGATAAAAAAAAAATCGGCTTTTCGTGATATAATACTATATATTATATATATAAATATTATATATATATAATATACTATATATATTATATATATATATATATTAGTATATAGATATTATATATATATATAATATATTATCGTTTAGCATGTACTTTAAAACAAAAAATCTAACTTGGGAATTTCTCATGAGAATTCAAAACCTAACCAAAATGGCCCTAACTGCCCCCCCAATACGGCCGCCCTGTCATAAATATAATATTATAATCAATAGATAACATGTCCAATAAGAAAACTTAAAATTAAAATCAAGTAATGTTTGACCGCAACAACGCACAAACCACAACCACAAGGGACGAAAAGAAACGCCACGCACCCCACCCACACCCAAACTAACCCCCCCAAAACCAAACGAGACCACACGAAGACCAGACACAAAAGACACAACAAACCCAAATACAAACCCGAAAAAACAACAAACAACACCAACACACACAAAACTGTCAGAGACACCCCGGTGTGGGTGTCCAGCCTACCACATGCAGACACACCTATATATATATATATATATATATATTTCTATATAATATATATATATATATAGGAAACTTATCTTTAAAGGAGGTTAACCGATATATATCGAACGAACAATCGTAATCGATTTTTTTCGATTATTATCAAGGCCAATAGTGCGACAGGTTGCCAAGTACAGTTTTTTTTTTTTTAAATAAGGAATTTACCCAAGAGTAAAATAGCATGTATTTTGAAAGGTCAGTGTGTCTGTCGGACTTCCTTATAATTATATATTATTAAAGACACAAATAAAAAAAAGATTTAGACGATAAAAGATTAACTGATTAGATAAAGAAAGCAACTGTGTGGAAACTTGTGCGGCGGTTTATAATTTGGAGTTATGTAGCGTAACGACAGTACGAGCGACTGGCATGGGCTGCATGAGAGCAGATTTCCGGGCGGGGGGATTGTCGGATGTCTATGCCATATTTATGTAACTTCCTTTTATAGGATAAGTGCTAATATAATATATAATATATTATTATATATATATATTATTATATAATATAATATTATAATTATATATATATATAATATATATATATATTATTATATATATATTATATATATAATATATATATATATATATATTACTATATAATAATATTTTATATATATATTATATATTATATTATATATATATATGATATTAATATATAATATATATAATATATATATATATTAACTATATTAGGTTATATATATTTGCTTCAATTTTTATTTAAACCTCATGAGGACAAACCATTTCAAATTACAAACCCTATATATGAAAGAATGCTATTCATTATATTACAAGATGGCTGCTTTTTCTAATTTTCTGTTGTGCTCCCTTGGTCTCCCGTCCGTGCTCATACTCTTCAAGAGTTGTTCTCCTGGCCTTAAGTCAATTAGCTGTCAAATTCTTGTATACTTGTATTCATAGTCCCCTCCTGAGAAAGTCAACCTTCTACAGAAAACATTCTTAACTCCTTCAAGCCTCTCCTCATAGTTATAACCCTCAAACCCAGATATCACATCCTTGTATTCTGCACGTTGCACTTCTCTCTAGCATATCTAAGTCTTTCTTTAAATAAGGGGCCCAAACCTTGTGAGCAATACTATTATTGGCCTAGCATTAGCTACATTATACAGTTTAATTATTCTTCTTTGTATTTTGGTCGAACAATATTTCGGCTTATGAAATTCCCAGGTACAATATTTTCACTTTGATCCTTGTCAAACAATGAATAGCTTCTTATCAAAAATTACTGCTTATCAATCACACCCTAAATCTTTTTCTTGGTCCACAGACTCAAGCCAATTTCATATTCGTAGTCTTAAAACTTTCATTTGAGAATCCTAGGTAAAGAACCTTACACTTTTTACTATTAAAATTCATTTGCCACTTATCTGCCCACCCAAGAAGTTTATCAAGATCATTTTGAATAATCTTTATACATCCTTCACTATTCCTAACTTTGAGGTGGCCACTTTGGTATCATCGCAAACTTAGAAACCTTGCATTTAAGTCCCTGGTTTAAATCATTTTTAAAGTAGTTTCAAATTAAAAATATATTTATTATCAAAGAAAACTTAAATTTCATAATATTGATACTTTTATAAAGTGTATTTCGCTAATTGTCACATTTTTCAAATAGGCCTACTTATTTTGTAAAAAAAAAAATAAATATACCTATTGTATTTAACTTAATTATTTAAAATAATTTACGAATTTATAATTTCTTTATTAATTTATTATATTTGCAAAGTCCGAAGTTTGAACGAAATTTTAAAGTTCTTTCTTTATATAAAATTTATATAAAATAGACGAGAAAAAAATCGCTCAAATAGGGCTTCAGCGACAAAACATAGAGAATGCGACCGTGGTATGTGATAATTCCATATATTTCTTAGGCAGCAATTTGATTGCTTAGAGATAGTGACCAATTATATAACAATACTGATAATGTGCTCGCAATTGATCCGAAAAATTTAGAGATTACCTGGGGATATATATAATTAATATTAAAATTCATTTTTAAACTGATTCGCTATTTTGTGCCTTTGATAATATATATATTTATATTAAATTAATATATAGTATATATTATATATATATATATATATATATATATATATATATATATTATACTTATTTAATATAAATATTAAATTATATATTAAATATAATATATATATATATATATATATCATATTGATATAATATATATATTTAATATCATTAGATATTAATATTAGGAGAGAAGTATCTACTAATAAAACACTACTATATATATATTATAACATATATATCAATAAGTGATGATAATGAAAAATGAAAATGAAAATATTAAATGAAATTTGAAAAAAATGTATGATTTATTTTTCTGATCTGGCAGTTCATCTCCGCATCCATAGAGATGGACTGACGCTTCGCCACCTGATAATATATACTTATAATATATAATATATTATATATATATATAGTATATAATATATATTCATATCAATATATATCATACTAACTAATCATATAACTGATAATATATATATCATTAAAGGGTAATTTTAAATACTATGATATTTGCTTGCCTTAAATATTTTATCGTAAGCCTGAATATAAGAAAATTTTTACAAGCGGGGAATGTGCTAACAATTATCTTTTATAGCTTTCTTCTAGTTATAAAAGACAAATATTTGGTGTAGAGAATTAACTATACGCAATGTTACCTTCTCTTAAGTTATGTTATGTTATGTTATGTTATGTTATGTTATGTTATGTTATGTTATGTTATGTTATGTTATGTTTATGTTTTTTTTTTTAAAAGTAGTGTTATGGTATTTTATTTTATATATTGTTCTTGTTTGCTGTTCAGTCATGTTATGTTTCTATGTTATGTTATGTTATGCTATACTATGTTTTTATTACGTTAAATGATATTATGTTATGTTGCTATTCGTTTTATGCTACGTTGTGAAATGTTGTTCTTATGATATGCTTAGCTATTTTATTTTGTTATATTATATATATTATGCTGTTTTAATGTTATATTATGTCATGTTATGTTATACTTTGCTATGCTATGTTTGTTGTTATGTTATATTGTTATATTATGTTATGCTGTGTAGTGTATATGCTTGTTTGTATATTATTTTATAATTTTGTTACGTTACGTATCATGCTATGCTATGTTATGATTTGTTATGTTTTGTCATGTTCTGTTATGTTTTGTTATGTTCAGTTATGTTATGTTGTTATGCTTTATTATGTTGTTATATTATGCTACGGTATGTTGTTATGTTATGCTACGTTGTAATGTCATGTTATTTTCTGCCATGTTATGTTTTTTTTGTTGTGTTATTGCATCTTATGTTATATTGTATTGCGCATGTTATGTTATGTTATGTTATAATGTTTCATTGTTCTGTGTATTGTTATGTAATATGTTATGTATATGTTACATGTGTATGTAAAAATTGCTCATGTTGTATATTACATTATGCTTTTATGTTTTGTTATGATGTTACGTAAATATTTTGTCTCCAAACTCTTATTAAACGATATTCATAGACTGTTTTTATTAAATTGTATAAAGAAAGATAATCGCAAATTTTATTCTTAAATACAGTTAAAAAAAATCCGTGGTTTAAATATGCCGTTTTTAAGTGCATATTTTATGTGTGTGTGTGTGTGCAATGTGTCATGTTAATGTGTGTATAGTGTGTGTGTCTAGCTCATTGCTGTGTGTGATGTTGTGTGTGGTGTATAGGTGTGTGTCACGTGTGGTAGGTGTGATGTAGTAGCAGTGAAACCGTCCATTGAAAATTTGTGTTTAAATTGTTTAGGAGACGAAAATAATTTTACATAGTATTTATAATATATATATATATATATATATATATGATATATATATATATTATATTAATATTTATATATATTATATATATATATATGATATATATATTATTATATAATATATATATATATAATATATTATAATATATATATAATATATTATATATATATATATATATTGCGATTTTTAAATCTCCGGACGAGTTTCTTTCCACAAAAGTTTAAATGAACTGCTAGCTTAATTCGAAAATGTATAGTTATTAATAATATTGTTTTATAATTTCTCTCCTACAGACAAAGACCTAATTCATTTAAATAACAATCAATATAAATTATAATATAAGCAAATACCAAGCATACAATTACTACCATTTTTGAGCTCCACACCTCTTCTAAAATCAACGAAGCATTAATTTGGCCAGAATCGATCAATAAACCTCTAATGAACAAACCGAAGTGAACAGTCACGAATAGACGCGCTGAACACAAAAATGCTAATCGCATTTTATTTATTCATAAACACTGGAGAAAAAAAGTCAAATGTAAAGCACGAAAACTCGAACTCACTTTACTTTTCCATAAACAGGCGAAATTATCAATAAAAAAAAAAATATTTTGTGTTATACAAATAATAAAAGCTAGCAATTTAGAAGACGAACGGGAATGAGTAAGGTAATAATAATAATTAATAATAATAATAATAATAATAAATAATAATAATAATAATAATAATAATAATAATAATAATAATAATAATAATAATAATAATAATAATAATAATAATAATAATAATAATAATAATAATAATAATATAATAATAATAATATAATAATAATATAATAATAACATATAATATATAGAAGAAGAAGAAGAAGAAGAAGAAGAAGAAGAAGAAGGAAGAAGAGAAGAAGAAGAAGAAAGAAGAAGAAGAAGAAGAAGAAGAAGAAGATCCATTTCCTAAAATAATATAATAATAATAATAATAATAAATAATTAATAATTAATAATAATAAAAATAAGAAGAATAATAATAATTAATAATAATTTAATAATAATAATACATTAATAAATAATAAATAATAATAATAATAATAATAAGTAATAAAACTCATGTTTTGGTTGAATAATAATAATAATAATAATAAATAATAATTTAATATAATAATAAATTAATGAATAATAATAATATAATAATAATATTAATAATAATAATACATAATAAAT
>JABUQX010004996.1:30000-38116 GCA_015478945.1 Trachelipus rathkii
ATTATTTTATTATTATTATTCTTATATATTATTATTATTATTATTATTATTATTATTATTATTATATATTATTATTATTAATTTTTTATATTATTATTGTTATTTATTATTATAATAATAAAAATAATAAATTAATAATTATATTAAATATGATTAGAGAGCCTATTTACAGACCAATAATAGATAATAATAACTAATAGATAATATAATATATAATAATAATGAATAATTAATAATTAATAATAAAATGAATAATAATATAATATAATAATAATAATAATAAAAATACATTAATAATAATAATAGATCAATATAATAATATAAAAAAAATAATAAAAATTCAATATATAATATAATAATGAATAATGGATATATAATAATATAGTTATTATTATTATTATTGATTATTAATTTATTATTATTATTGATTATTATTAATTATTATTAATTATTATTATTATTATTATTATTATTATTATGATATTATTTTTATTATTATTATTATTAATTATAATAATAGTTAATCTTTACTACCTAACAAACTAATAAATAACAATATGGACATATAATAAATAATAATAATACATTAAATAATTAAATAATAATAACATGAATAATAATAATAATAAATAATAATGATAAATGAATTAATAATTACATTAATAATATTAATAATTAATAATTAAGATCTCAATTATTTATTATTATTATTATTATTATTATTAATAATTATTTATTATGACGTCATTATTTTATTATTATTTATGTTTTACTTCTTAATTTATTTAGTCATTATATTTATTTTATTATTTTATTCATATTATTATTAGTTTTACTGTTATTGTTATTATTATTATATCTATATATTACTTATTATTATTATTATTTATTAAAATTAATATAATAATATAATAATAATAATAATATAATAATAATAATAATAATTAATAATAATATAATACAATAATAATTAATAATAATATAATAATAATAATATTGGATAATCATATAATAATAATAATTATATATAATAATAATAATATAATAATAATAATGATATAATATAATATATAATATTATATATTTTTTCAAAATAATTGAATAATTATTTAAGAAATTAATAAAAATAAAAATGAATATAATAATTAGTATTATAATAATAAGAATAATAATAATAATAATAATCATAATAATAATAATAATTAATATAATAATAATAATTAATAAATAATAATTAATAGTAATAATAATAATACATTAAATAATAATAATAATAACAAAGTAATAAGTAATAATAATATAATAATATAATAATAGAAATAGTAATAATTTGGGAGTATTTAATGAAATTATTATTATTATTATTATGGCTAAAATAATTCTATTATCTCATTATTAGAAATATATTGCATATTATCATAATTTTTCTTATTATTTTTTTTATTAATTTTATTATTCATAAATTTATTATTAAAATAAAATATTATAAATACATAAAATAATAATCACAGAATAATAATATGATAATAATAATAATAATAATCGAAAATAATAATAATAAACATAATAATAATAATAATAATAAAGAATAACTAATAATAATATTAAGCACTTCGCTAATGCGACACATGGAAACGCGAAGCGTTTCAAGTTTGCCTGAAAAAAAGCGAGCCTAAGACTAGCATGGCACCTTTCCTCACTTCGCTCGCGTACATATTGTGCGTTAAAAATTAATTAATACTATAAATATTACTAAAATACTTTTAAACAATAGGAGTCTTTAAAGGCTTCTATTATAATTTATATATATAATATTATACTATATATATATATATATATTATATATATATATATAATATATATATATATAGAATATATTATATATATATATATATTATATATATATATTTTATATATATCGATAATATTATATATATATGGCAAAAAGTTCAGTTATGATCACTTTTGGAGAAGTCAAGTATATTGGTGAGTTGCTTCGAGTCATTTTACAAGGTCAACTCAGTTCTATGTTGCAAGCACGAACATGCAAAATTATATATATATATATATAATATATAATATATACTATATATACATATATATATATATATAAGATATATATAAATATCGTATACATATATATACTCATATATTATATATATACTATAATAAATAATCCACCTGCAGATTATTGTTAATTCAGGTATTCTATTCTTTAAAACACTGTTTGTTTATTAGCCTACTTTTGGTTAGGTATAGGTTAGGTTAGGTTAAGTTAGGCTTAGATTAGGTTAGGTTAGGTTGGGTTAGGTTTAGTTACATAAACTTAAACCGTAACGCTAGCCTAACACTAACCTATCACTAGAATTCAGATTTTTATCTTCTAACTTAAAAAAAAAATTACAAGCATTTCACTTTTGAAAACTGATAATTAAATATTATAATATATATATATATATATATTATATATATACTATAATATATATATATATATATATTATATATATATATATATATATAGTATATAATTGCTTCTAGTCGCTTGCATAATCAGCTTCGTGACTGAAGTTATACCTTGAGGTGCTTCGAATGCGACTACACCAGTGTACTGACCTTCTCGAAAAGTGAATTATAAAAAACTGGACTTTTGACCTACTAATATATATAGTATATATATAATATTATAATATATTATATATATATATATATATATATATATATATATATATTATATATTATATATATATAGCACAAATATATTCTGAGAATATTCCTTAAAAACATCTTTCGCGGAATTTGATTAATGTTCCTGTCACATCACGTCAAATGTTCCAATTTATCGTTCTGAGCAAGTTACATGAACGCAAAATGTCTCCGCCCGTGTTGTATTACCTGAGAATTTTCCTTTGGAATCCCCGCAGGAAATATTAGGAATGTTTTTTGGAAAGATCCTTAGGATGATTTATTATCATGTCCAAGAGTTATAAGGAACCATGAAAGATCGTCCATTCTAATGCCTGAGAATGTTTCTTGGACATCTCAAAGAATAGTGAGAATGTTCCTGTCCATTCTCAAATGTATGCCATTATAATTCTGAGAACTGTGAACGATGAACATTGAAATGCCGCCATATTGTATTACCTGAGAATGTTCTTTGGACATCCCGCAGGAATATTTTGAGAATGTTCTTGGAAGATCCCGTAATATTCTTATGTTCCAAGAATAATATAAGAACATGAAAGATCTGTTAACTAACTGAGAACATTCTGTGAACATCCCCTGAATTTTTTAAGAATGTTTGTAGAATATTCGCAATGTGTTCAAGGAATATTTTGATATATGGTCCAGCAATGTATGGAATGTGTTTGACATATGTTACCAATCTTCTCAACACGTATCTTACTGATAAACTACCCGAAAATAAACAAAAAATAAAAAAAAAAAAAAAAAAAAAAAAACACGTTGACTAGGACTTGGCAGATGATATTATCATTTTTATCCTAGTAATGTTTTTTTTTCGAATGCGTTAATTCAGTAAGGCATTGATGAAGATTGGTAAACATATGCCACGACCAATTCCACACATTGCAAGGACCATATAAGTCGAAAACTAATTCCGCTGATTACGATTGCAAATATATCTAGGACACATTCTTAAAATTTCAGGGGGCAGTGCACAGAATGTTTCGAGTATTTTAAATAAAGAACCAGCTTATCTACACTCATTATTTTTTCGATGTTGCTTGATAGAATATATATTTCATTAACGGCATTCCTTTGACAGCTGCTCATTTCCGAGTCAGCTTTTCTTCGGTCGTTTCCTCTTCAAATGAATCAAAATGACATCATTTTGAAATGGCCTTTCTTCTATGAAGATACTTCATCTATTGGATAATGATTATATATAATATATTATATTATATATATTAATTAATATTATATTATTATATATATATATATATATATAATATATAATAATAAATCATATATATAAATATAATTATATAATTATATATATATACTATTAAATATAATATTTAAATATATATATATAATATATAATAAATATATATATTATATATATATATATATATATATATATATATATATATTATGATATATATATATATATATATGAATATATATATAGTAATATTATATATATATTTATATATATATATATATTAATATATAGGTGAATGTCAGATATGTGGATTTTTTGAATGCTGCGGATGCGAGGGTATCCGTGATATCCACTCAATATATATATATATATTATATATAATATATATATATATATATATATATATTATAATTATATAATATATATATATTATTATATAATATATATATATATATAATATGATATAATAGTAAGAGAGAGATGAAGGGATGAGAGACAGTGATAGAGAGGGAAAGCATTAAAGAATTATTTTATTATTATATATTTATATATATATATTATATATATATAGATATATAATATATATATATATACTATATAATATATATATTATATATATATATATATATATATATAATTATATATATATAGTATACAATATTATAGAACTTAAGTGCGAACACCGATTTTGGTATGAAGGAGTTATTGTATCGTTATGAAACTTGGCTATTATATTCCACTTGAGGAGTTGAAAACTGATTACCGCGAGTTTTTAAGTCGACATAGGCTCGATTCTAGCGGGGTAGCTGCCCCGAGAGATTGACGTGAAATTGAGAGAAGTACGCCCTTTTCAGTTTCCAATTCTCGGAACGAGATTAGGCTTAACGTGAGAGCTAGCCCAAGTCGACAGCTGGTCGATTGACCGAACGGCACTGACGGATAGTTATTAATTAATTAATTATTATTATTTATTATATATTATTATTATTATTATTTAATTATATATTATTATATTTATTATTATTATTATTATTATTATTATTATTATTTTATTATTTTATATTTATTTCATTATTTTATATTATTACTTTTTTATTATTATTATTATTATTATTATTTTATTATTATGTATATATTATTTTAATTATTATATAATTATCATTACGTCGAACAAAATCGAAACTTCCGACTCGACTCCGGACATTCGAACTCCGAACTCCCGACTCCGACTCTGACCTCGACTCCAGACTTTCGGCTCGCAGACGCGACGCTCCGATCCGTGCCGACATGAAATAATCGAATTCAGCGAAGGAATCGTTCTTATGAGTCGAAAAATCGATTTCTGACGGGAAGTATGATTTTAAATCCCCGCTCGGCTCCGTGGAACTCCGCTCCGGCTCGCGGCCTCCGGGCCGCTTCCGGCTCAGCCTCTGGTTCCGCCTATATATCTAACAGTGGTTAGATTATCATAGTCGGTGTTTAAGATTTGGAAGGGGGGTTAAGTCGGTAAGACGGTAACCTCAGATGTAAAAACCAGGACTAGAGTTAACGTCCCGTGGGCCCCCGAAGGCCCCACCCCTAAAAATTACGACATGATTCGTAGAAGGCTTAAATTTCGGTTGAGAGGATTCAGAGTTAGAAATTTCTAGAAAGATTAGGTATACGGAATTGAGGAGTTCGGCATCGGCAACGGTGCTCGCGCGCTCTCGCACAAACAGAGTGCCGATTAATAAATTCATATAAACAACAATACTTGTGTTTGTCCTACTTATTATGTTAACTCGAACCCCGTAGATCTCGAATATGTGGATATAGTCGGTATAGGTGTCTAGGATCCTCCCCCACGGAGGGTTGCCCGACTGAAATTAAAAGCACCAGAGTGCAAACAGGGCCGAAAGGAGGATAAAGAGAAGGGAATGACAAGGTGAAGAATTAGGAAGGAAAAGTGGTGAAGGAGTTGACTAGAAGGAAGTAGGATATGACGAGCTGCATCTCGGATGCTGGTCACGAGGCAGTGCAGATTATTATAAATATTTGTGTAAATGATACAATATGGCTGTATTCTAGATATATGTATATTGGACCCGTATGGACTCGAAATCATGATGGTTTCAAAGTCGTTAACAGGGTGTCTGGGAAGCCCCCTGTGAAATGAACAGAATGCATAAGAGTACTGGTGAAAGAAGATCGGATTTCGGAGAGCTGAGAAGAAGAAAGAGTGGAGAAGGAGTTGGTAAGAGAACCGGAGTTGCAATCTGCGGTGTTGGTCGGTGGTTGAACATCATGCCAGAGCAGACATTAATAAATAGCTCGTATAGCTCCCGATATTAAGTTATCAAATATATGTTTATAAGGACGTTGAACTCGAATATGAGGGTTGTAAGCTCCGTAAATAAATAAACTTAAGTACAAATAAATAAAATAAAGAAAATAATATAAAAAAAAATAAAGAAATACAATAAATAAAAAATAAAGAAAAAAAAAAAAAAAAAAAATCAATTAAAAAAAATTAAATTAAAAAAAAATAAAAAAAAAAAATTATAATTTTTTTTATTCTTTATTATTTTATATTACTTTAAAAATGGAGTTTTTACATACCCCAAAAGCCAGTAAATAGATCAGTAGAAATCAATGCCACAGTCTCCCCTCCCGCCTAAAAACCCTGACTGTTGAGCTTATTGATCTATTTTGATCATTTAGATCTATTGATTCAAGTCATATTTCGATTGTACAATTTCTTAAAATTAACATACACATAGGAAATAAAGTTCTTTATACTAGAAATTCAACGAAATATATGCTAGATGCGACAAAGCTTTTCACATCAATAATGCTAACATGTCATATGATCTTTGAACTGTACGTTAATAGTGTATGAGTGTCTCACAACGCAAACGTAACATAGCTTTAAGCACAAAAAATTTGCTAACATTAACAAAAGTTCCATAACTAACACAGTAAACGTTAGCTAAACGTGGCGCAGAAATGTAGCCTACTCCACATTTTTTTTCTTAGATATCATGGATTTTTTACACTTAATTATAATTATTTAACAAAATTTTAATCATACACTTGCACTAGATATCATAGATCAATAGAATCATATGCTACTGATTAACAAAGTTTTCTACTATCCAATAAAGCAAACATAGCATCAACTGAACTACGAGTATAATGTACAACAACAAAACCTAACATACATTATGCATGAATAAACTGGTTAACATATAAACAAAGTTCCACCACATAAACAACTGGTGAAAGTAACTAACATAGGCATAAATATTCTGGTTGGAGATAAATGATAACCTATCACCACTGTTCTCAACATACTATCTAACAGTATCGATTGTAAATTATATACTTAACATAGTAAACATTATAACAAAAATTTATAACCTAAACCTAATTCATCATTAGCTGAACCAAACGACATATAATGCTATATGGCGACAAATAGTTTTCATATCAATAAATGCTAATCCATATTGAACTAAGCTATTAAATGATACAACACAACCTAACAAGCGCTTTAAGGCTTACGAATAATACTCACTCTTTACCAAGGTTCCATTACTTAACAACAACGTAAAGTACTAACACATCTGAGCGCAGACACGTCAACCTCTAACTCACATTCTTTGTTCTTTCACATGAATTCATGGTAATTTTATACAGTTAACATAAGTACTATTTAACAATATTATTATAATACACCTTGTACCTAAATTAGTTTCTACATATGACTCAAAGGGAATATATGATACTTAATAAGTTTCAATCCAATAAAGCAAACATAGCAATACCTCTGAAATACGAATATAATGTACAATGACAAAAAGCCTATCACATACCTTACTATCGAATAAAGTGCTAAGAATATACAAATGTTCTCTATACTTAAGCAACAGTAGAAGATATAACTAACAATAGCATACAGAACGAACAAGGTAGCGAAAGCTGTGGTACGATGAAAATTATTATTATTTTTAATAAGATCTAGTACTCGACGCTGTTTGGTTTATTCTATTTATTATTTTAGGTGATCATTTCAGTTCATATTTAAACTTGTTATGTTTTAAAAACTTTTATTTATTTTTTAAATTTATCATTGTCAACGAAGTGTTTGATTATAATTAAAATCTTTTATATATTTTAATTTCATTTAATTTAATGAAACTTTCCGTGTTTTTTAAAAATCTTGTATTATAT